>JAFNEN010000208.1:600000-767380 GCA_019343175.1 Oedothorax gibbosus | reverse complement strand
TTTTAAAGTAAGAATTTATTTTATTCTAGGCTATGGCAATAATTTCTGAGAATACCTTTTGCGATCTTAAAAAAATTCCAATTTCAAAACCCACCCACACGGAGAAAAGAAAAATATTGATTTGATTTAGAACGAATCAGTGTATAGTAAGATGCTGATTTTATGATTATAAAAACTAGAAGAATTGATGCCGGAATTATGCGTGTAGGTGATACACACAACCGATGTCTGTGAAATCATTCCGAATTTCTAGTTTCTGCTCTTGTAGTTAATATTACTAGTTTAACTAGTTTAAGGATAAGCTATGAACGTTTTATGTCTGGTCTACACTCAAGGAATTAAAGTTAACCATATTAACCTGATTAAAGTAACTTTTGCGTCATCAGTTACTTTGTGATTCAAGTTATAGTTTACACTTTTCATACATTTTATATTTTTATTCAGTTTTAGTTACTTTTTTCATACTGAGTATAAATAATAATAATAAAAATATGGTAATATTCTAGGATCGACCACCCCTATTTTTTAAAAATACTATTTCTGAACCTGTGAAAGTTAATCCTATATATAAAAACAGTAATCTTACTTTTTTTAGCCATTAGCCATTTCATTTGTGTTTCTAACCTATTTCATTCTGAAAGTTTCTAAGTGAAAAATATGGTTCTATTCTAGAATATGTAGATATAATATCTGAGAATAGATTTCTGATCCTGTAAAAGTTCATCCAACAACACAAACCCAAACTTTTACTTTCATCTTATTTCATTTTGACTGTTTTTAAATGAAGATTATGGCTCTATTCTAGGATATGTCACTAATTTCTGATTAAGTAAAATTTCATTTGAGCAAAACAAACAAGAATTTTTCCAAATTATTCCCACCAGTTGCTATTACTATGTTCTTTTTTATAATTTATAAATTAAGATATTTCATTGCGTGTTTAATTTTAAATAAAGAATGTAATTTTATTCTGGGATATTATACTAATTTGTGACAAAACTATTACACATCAAATAAAAGTTAATCCAACAAAACAAATAACAAAACAAACCAACAACATCCAGAATTTTTCAATTCTATTCACCTATGATCTATGTATATTTTTTATTTACAACATTATTGTATTTCATTGCGAGTTCAATTTTAAATAAAGATATAATTCTATTTTAAGTTATGAATATAATTTCAGCATCTATTTCTGATTCTGTGAAAGTTCATCCGACAGAACAAACCCGAACTTTTACTTTCTGCCGTCATCAGTTACTTCTGTTCTATAGATATTCTTCCAGCTACAAATGCCCACACAAAAGCACCAGGCACAATGCAATCAAAGCATTCCGAATGCATTCCTAACGATTGGTTACACAAGCACGGTAAAAGACCTACAAGTACTCTTTTGTTCCAAGTCCACATATAGATGTTAATTTCTCATTAAGTAAAATTCCATCAAAGCAAACCAAACCAAAATTTTCCCATTCTATTCCCATCAGTTGCTATGACATACGTTCTTTTTATAATTCATCAATTAAGGTATTTCATTTTAAATTCATTTGTTTAATTTTAAAAAAAAGTATGTAATTCGATTCTGGAATATTTCACTTACTTTTGAGAATACTATTCTTGAACTTATTTAAGTTCAACCAACAAACAAATCAGAACTTTTACATTCTATATTCATAATTCATGTTGGATTATGCTTTTACAATATTTCATTTTTAATGTTTTTAAACAAAGAATTTAATTTCATTCTATGATGTGAATATAATTTCATTATCTATTTCTGATTCTGTGAAGGTTCATCCGACAGAACAAATCCGAACTTTTACTTTCTACCATCATCAGTTACTTCTGTTCTATATATATTCTTCCAGCTACAAATGCCCACACAAAAGCACCTGGCACAATGCAATCAAAGCATTCCGAATGCATTCCTAACGATTGCTGGTTACACAAGCACGGGAAAAGAACTACAAGTACTCTTTTGTTCCAAGTCCACATATAGATGCTGATTTCTGATTAAGTAAAATTCCATCAAAGCAAAACAAACCAGAATTTTCCCATTCTATTCCCATCAGTTGGTATGAATAAGTTCTTTTGATAATTTATAAATTAAGGTATTTCATTGCGAGTTTAATTTTAAATAAAGAATATAATTCTATTCTGGGGTATTACACTTACTTCTGAGAATACTATTTCTGATCTTATTAAAGTTAAACCAACCAACAAACAAACCGGAACTTTTATTTTCTACATTCATAATTAGTTTTGGATTATGCTTTTACCTTATTTCATCCTTAATGTGTTTAAATAAATAATTTAATTCTATTCTAAGATATATCTATATTTTTAGCATATATACTATTTCTGATCCTGTAAAAGTTCATCCGACAAAACAAAACCCGAACTTTTACTTTCTGCCGTCATCAGTTACTTCTGTTCTATAGATATTCTTCCAGCTACCAATGCCCACACAAAAGCACGAAGCACAATGCAATCAAAGCATTCCGAATGCATTCCTAACGATTGCTGGTTACACAAGCACGGGAAAAGAACTACAAGTACTCTTTTGTTCCAAGTCCACATATAGATGCTTTGTCCGTGTTCCGCATTGGCTTCGTTTGGCCGAGGAATTCTTGATGAATGCGAAGGTAAAGGAAAAATTAACAATTTATTCGATGTTGAGATCTCGAATTAATGCGTAGGGTGTCAGTTTGAGTTCGGGATGTCGTTGTTATTGAATGTATTATTCAATGATGACGTAAGTTCGTGCTTCTAAAAATGTCAGTGAGTTATTGACTTGCTAAAAAGGTAACCATTAATATCATAAGCAATATTTATAAATGTTATGACCTCTTGCTCTTCAGTTAACTAATAAAGTTGGAAATCAAGAAAAGTATAAGTTCGATATAAATATAAAGGTAAGTATAAATAAGTGAAAAATATGGGTTGGAACATCTATAAATCCAACGTAGAATCACATCTAGAACCAACATAGAACATCTAAACCAGCATTAACTAAATTCGCTGGCCATAATATCGCTTGATAAATGGTAAAATGCAATTAACAATTCATGTTTGCAATTACAATACTGATGCGTTTAATTAATGGGTAGAATATTAGTAGGTTGGCTTAATTAAACCCTTGTGGGTCATTTTAGTATGCATATTGTCGATAACGAAATTTAAATTGATAAAATGCTTCAAATTTAAATTGTCTATAGAATTTCAAATTGTGCTTAAAAAAGCTTTACATCATTCTTGCTGTTTTCACTACATTGTAAAATTGGGGAAACGGTATACCACATTTGAAGATTACAGGGGAAAACCCCTTGATTGCCCAGGGATATTCCCGTAATCACATGTGTTTGGCGGACGTTGGCAACAGGAAGCCGGTTTCTCCCTTGCTTCTTCTCCCAAGGTACAAGGTTTTCTTCTGTACTCTTTATTTGGGGATGGCGTTATCTAAATAAGTACAATCTGTGATATCCTTCAACGATGGATGTGATTGTGTGTGTGGAGGAGGGGGATGTCAGAGTAGTATCAATAGCCTGCAGATATTTTTAAACTTTTTGGCTGTGAACTAAAGTGAAATACTTTTTTTTCATGTGGTTGTAGAAGCTTATTTCTATCACTTCCAGATTTTTTGCACATTTGAATTTATAAAAAAATTGCGAAATCATTTCTTAAAAAGAGAATCCCCAGTTAATTCCAAGCACATTCTAACTGAATTCGATTCGTACAATATATTGAAACAACCGTATCCAAATGTTTGGGAAAAAAGCTGAAAGAATATGACAAAAGCTTTAAAAAAAATAAAAAAAAATGGGTGAAATATTTCGAATTTTTTTTATCTATAAGTTTAACTTTCTAAAAACTTATATATTTTTGAATTATTATTATTATTTTAATTTTAAAGGTTTTCCTTTTCCGTTGCTTATTCAGTTTTAGCTGTAGAGTGGCTTCATATATATAGAGAATCATAGTCAGACAGACGGAAAGTCTGACAGGTGGACCGATGTTCAAAAAACTCTTTTTATTCTCAGCACCCTCCGAAGCGTGTAGAAAACACAAAATCTACATTTCGAAATTTCCACTCCATCGCAATACTATTATTACTTTTTATTCCATATAATGTAATTGAAAGTAAAGATATTGAAATAACAGAATATATGATGCTATAAAATTTAGAATCGCAAAAACTAAGGCAACAATATCCCAATCTTTTAGAATAAACTAATTTTAAAAATAAATAACGAAATTATCGTCCTATTTGAAATAAAACGTTCTCGAATATGGTTGTAGTTTATGACAAGATGCATGAGGCTTATGTCTGCAAATATTGCTAGTCATAAAAATTAGTGTTATTTTGTTTTCTTTGCAAGGTAAGTAATTTATTTTGTTTCACATAAGGTTCAAACAAATGATTACAACGATGTTATTTTTTTTAGATTTGTAATGTTATCAAAATTTATTTATTTGTTTCTCCTTGTTTTTGTTAACTTTAATTCTAATAAATTTAGAAAAGCATTCTTTGAAAAGTCAACCTTTCACGATACACAATTTAATAAATTTGAGCAAAATCAAGCTTTTATCGAAAATAAATTTTTCTTGTCTAACGAAATAAATTTTATTTGAAAGAAAAACACACAGACATTTGAAGAGTACAGGGGAAGAACCCATTCATCGCCAGGGAATCTGTCTGCATCAGGTCTGCTTGGCGAAGATAGCGAGTCATTGCCTAAACTGGTGTGAAGAAACCAGTTTTGCCTTGGTTTTTATCACGCGGCACACGGATTTACTATCTCCATGATCGAGATTCACGCCAGGCAATAGTCTGACACTTTTGAACCGTTGAAGAAGAACCAAGTGAGAAACCGTTTTCCGATCGCCACCACTTGCCAAGTAGACCTCAATACGGACAGATTCCTTGTCGATGAAGGGTTTTTCACCTTGTATTCTTCATTTGTCGACGAAAGAAGAAAACTAGAGTCAAATAAATTCAAATTTGCTGAAACTTAATCCTCCTTAGTCCCGAGTGCGAAAAAAAAACCCACATCGAAACACTTTCTTAAAACTTTACTCTGCAAAAGCCGTTAGGGATGTTTGTACTAAAATGATTGATTTGGACGTTTATTAGACATGGAATAATGAATATGATATGCGTCCAGAAGTTATCTATTGTTCGGAAACAATTTGGAAGTGAATTGCTGTATTGACTATTTTTACGAGCTTTTTTTAAAATGATAAATGTAGATAGCTTACAGGTCTCTACAATCCCCCATTTTGGAATAGCTTCGAATATTTTGTGTAAAATTAATTATTAAAAATTTAAAAAAAAATATATATTCGAACCACTTTCAAAAAGTGGGATTGTTGGTACCTTTAAGTCAGCTACATTTATCACATAAAAAAAAACCGTTTGTAAAAATATTCAGTGCAGCCGGAGAAAAATGGCTTAGAAAATATTATTTCCTCTATTGGGTAAAAACAAACGCACTTTGCTTTGGAGACCCATGGTCTAGCGGGCTTATTCCCCCTTATTCCAATAACGAAGGTTAATTTGTTAAGTTTTTTTTGCCCCTTTGAATGAAACTTGAATACCGTATAGCAAAGTGTATCAAAAACGTTGTGATAAATGTTTTATTACAACAAAAATCCGTAATTTTAAAACCAATTACACGGCTTAGTTATTAATATATCAAATTGAACTTTGTAATGCTGTTATAAAATTTCAATTTATAATTAAAACATATTTCCATGCATTTTAAAGCCAAAACTATAATGGTAACATTAAAAAAAATTGTTAAAAACGGTTGTTAGCTATCTTCTATAAGCGGATGCAACTTCGCTTGGTATCCTTCAGCGTGTTTTTCAAGTGCGATAGATATTTTTTTCTGGCAACTATTAACCATAAAAAAATTGTTTCTGGAAATATTTTACAGAGTTATTTGGCAACTCTCAAGATTTTTTGTTTGTTGTCGATTCGAGTTGTCGATTTATCGAAAAAAATTGCTTAAGAGCCACATTTTAAAAACACCGCCAAGTCACACCCGCTTCTAGAAATTAATCAAATTTAGTTGGAGGAAACATTTGGGAATAGCTATGATATAATAGCTTAGAAAATATGTCTTCTATATCTCAATTCAAATTTTCGATTTAAAAACAAAGCTAAAGAGCCAAGTTTTAAATAGATTGCCAAGTCCCATCCGCTTCTCGAAAATAAATTTCTTTGTAGGAAATACTTAATTCCAATGGTATGATTTAGTGACATTTAATAATGAGATATTTATTACACGGTTTATGCATACCTATAGCATAACTTCATTTCAATATTTTTGAATTAAGCACTTCATCAAACCGAACAGTTTTATTAAACTACTGTATAAGTACTAAAGTTGATAATATAAAAAATTATTAAAACTAATAAGACAAAAAATTGTAATTTTATTTCAAACCAGAGAAGAATTTTGGTATGGTAACTTTCATAGGTATTTTCCGTTGAGTTAAAAGATTTCAATGTCGCAATCTGTCGGGGTAGTAATTTTTTATTCAGAATTTTCTTCATTGTAGTCCTCTTCCTCGGATCTATCCCACAAGTTCTTATAATCCAACAAGAAATCCTCAACACATTTCAATAAATCAGAAGGATCCATCTTGTGCCACACTTGCAACTTTTCACCAGTCCTGGGGTCCAAAATGGCCACGTAAGGAAACTCAACAGGCTTGTAGAACTGCTCGTACCACTTTCCATATGGGTTTTTCTGGTTGACGCGCCACAAAATAAAGTCCTTCGATACCAAATCCTTCACATTTTTGTTCTTCCAGACGTTTCGGTTCTGTTCCAGACCACTTTTTGTCGACTTCACGACGTTTACCATCAGCCATTTTCTTGCTTTTTGCGCTTCGTCTCTTGCTGTTCGGAAACTGTATCGGTTCAATCCGAGGACATATGGATTAGCTTTCTTCACAGGTTTTTTGGGCTCCGCCTTGTATGGGTTGATGTTTTTTGATGAATCAGTCTGGAACCGCAATCGGTAATTTTCAATAATCGTTTCCCGGACTGGTCGTATCGGACTGCGAATTCTATTGGAGACATCAGAAGTTTTTTCTTGAGTTTCGGGAAAATCTTCGGTATTTGTTGAAAGTTCCATTATTTTATGATTGTGTCAGTAGTTTAATTTAATATCATTGGTAAATTCGTTAAATTTAAAAGTAGGATTGTTTGTTAAAATACTTGAAACCAAATTGAAAACCGTTGATCTGAAAATGATGAAATGAAATTTTGATTATTTTTTTACGGAGAATAAATTGAACGAAACGTAAATTAAAAATAATTTAATTTTTGCAATCTCGTGCAAAAATTCATTTTTCAATCCAAAATAATGGTCATGTTTCGCTTCTTGAGTGGCAAAAGTTCCACAGGAATGAAAATAAGGTAAAGTCTGGATTGGTAGTATGTGACCACGTGACATCTTATTAATGTAGTGAGCAGAGCTTATCATGTCATACCACCAATCACCGAAAATTAACTACAGGAATGAAGTTTAGTTTAGTTTGATTTATCGTCGCACTAGAGCTACATGAGGGCTATTGGCGACGGGCGTCATATTTTAGAACCACAGTCAAGTGACGAGCCGACACCTGAGTAGGCACCCAACGCAACCGCTAAGGGCGTCATCGTACTCAGCTTTGGGACTTTGAAGCATATTTAACGTGCACTCCCTCTACCCCTCTTTACGGGGTATTATTCGTCGGAGATTTTTGACTGCACGGGCCGTTTATAGGTCGGCAGTTATTTTGGCGATGCCCGGACCCGTACCTGGGACCTTTCGCATGCTAGGGGAATGCCTAACCGACTGGGCTCCCCAGCCCCCGAAATCCAGGAATGAAAGCAGAAAGGATTTTACATTTAACTTGCGGAAATTGAAACATGTTGAATTAACTTTCGCCGTTTGAATTTTGATATATTTTAGTTTTTTCTTCTTCCTTGCAAGCCACCATCATTATGAAAAACTGGAAAATGAAGTTGAGATATATAGTTACTGGATTAATACTTATTGTATTAAATAATTCGATGTTATAATCACAAGAAAATATTTAAAAAATCATGTTTTTGAAAAAATTGCAAAAGTAAATTTTCGAATTACTTTTTAAAATAAAGTCGAAACAATTACAAAAATAAAACGCATTACACCAATTCTAAAAAAGCTCTGATAATCTTTTCATAGACTTTTTGTTTGTAAAGGAGCACACACATTATTTTAACACAACCTGTTCAAGAAACAGGCGTACACTCGTCAGTTTCACAAAATACTTCTTTAGTATTCTTTCGTTTAAAATCAATACAACACAAAAATCTCGAACCTTCGCCAACGACATTCCAAACAAACCAAAACCAATGACCATTTGTTCTTTTTTCCGAATGACAGCCCCATTATTTCCAACCTTGATGCACAACTTCCATTACACATAAAAAAACTCTTTAGCAGAAGAAAAAATAAGAACTCCTCTGTACACAAAGACCACTTAATATTTTATGCCCTAAGATATCGATCGCACCATTTTTATGTTATGATATGGCAACAGGTGTTTGCACACAAGAAAAACACCCTGCCATTAATCTTGTCTATCAGAAGGGATCAAACGACAAACCTACTATGAGAGTCAAAGACCCGTAAAGAGAATAGACTGAGTGATGGATAATTTAATCGGGGACAAGCATGCATACCCAAGTAACGTGAATTTTGTAGGTAGGTAGGTTTGAAGTATCGTCGCACTATAGCTACACTAGGGCTATTGGCGACGGACTTCGTATTTTGGAACCACAGTCGAGTGACGAGCTGACACCTGAGTAGGCACTCAACGTAACCGTTAAGGGCGACATCGTACTTAGCGCTGCTACTTTGGAGCATATATAACGTGCACTACCCCTACACGGGGTATTGTTCGTCGGACATTTTTTTGACTGCACGGGCCGTTTATAGGTCAGCAGTTATTGTGGCGATGCCCGGACCCGAACCTGGGACCTTCCGCATGCTAGGCAAACGCCTAACCGACTTGCATTATAGAAAAAATAACGATTCGTTTATTGCATTCCAACTATTCTACCAATTGATTTAATTTTTGCTTTAATCGATAGATATTTAATTTTGAATATTATAGCATTTACAACTCAAAAAGTCATATTTGTGAGATAGGTCACTTTTCCGCGTACAGTGCGATATACTGAGGGATAGGTAATTTAATCAGGGACAAACATGTATACCCAAGTAACGTGAATTTGGCGCTACAACTTTGAGTGTTTTCTTAAAACAAAGAATACTCTTGTTTTTCTAAATGGGGCTGATTTTCTGGCTGATAAAGCCTTTTGCAGGCTTGCCATATTCTCCTGAACTGAGAATCATTGTTTGTGACACCATCTAGGTAGCTCCCGCTCCCAATTTTGACTCTAGGATTGCAATGAATCTGAGTTATCTGTGATGTTAAAGTATGTCGATATTTAGATTTTGCATACAAACTCATGATAAACTGGTAATCAAGAGATCTTTTACATAACACATAAGGAGGTACGGAGACCAAATTGTAAGTTTTTTGCTATGGATTTGTAACCTGGGTTTAAAACTACAACATTTGAAGTGTATTTACTGTGTCTCCAAGTTATTGATTCTTCGCTTCTGCAGTAATTGACCTTTGAAATTGACTTTTTTTAGGTAATGATCAACTTTGAGACCCTGTAACTACCAAAGTAAAGGGTCACCCATGGTGTTTTATATTTTTATAAGTACTCACCTAGTGTGCGTAATTAATCCAATAATTATTTCTTTGGGTCACTTATGGCTTAAGCAGATAATTAGGCAGAAACATGACAAAAATCGACGAAAATTACCTTTTTTGAAGTACCTTGACCTTCAAAGCCATTAGTGACCCACCAAACTAATTATGCTGATATGTTTCTAGTACCAAGTAGTATCCATATTTCTAAAAAAAATCATGGGATACTCATGGCTTGAGAAGTAGAAGGATGATTATGTGTACACCATTGATAAATTACCTACACTCTTAAAACAAACGAGCGGTTTTAACTCAGTCTGAGTTATTTTCCACTCCTTTCCGTGCCGAAAATGCACTTTCCCTATAGGAGTGGATTTCACTCTTTTTACGGAGTGGGTAAAAGAAATCTACAAACAATCTACGTCCTACACTCTTAAAACGAGCGGTTTTAACTCAGTCTGAGTTAATTTCCACTCCTTTCCGGTGCCGAAAACGCATTTCCCCTATAGGAGTGGATTTCACTCTTTTGTTTTAAGAGTGTAGATCGTTGACCTTCTCTCATGGTCAAACAAGACGGATTTAAGAAAAACTGAAATTCTTTTTTTCATATCTTAGTACTACTAACATATCCTGAAAGTTTCAAGAAAATCGAAGGTATAAAATATCACAAGTTGTCCCCCTTTAAAAAAATGACTCTTAAAGCTGAAAAATTTCCCTTTAAGTATATGGCCCTAGTCACAACTTTTTAACATTGCTCCTTCTAACTGATTATATTGTAAATTAATGAATACATGATTTCAAACTGAATTCGAACTAGACCGTTTACTAAAAAAATGTGGAAATATATTCAATTAATATAGTAGTGTATGCGTTCATACCAACCATATATTCGCCAAAGCAAGAACTTTCCTTTTTCTACAATCAATCAATTGATACTACTTTTTCCTAACGTCTGTTATTTCACTACATACTTAGTCTAGTACGTTCAGGTTATTGTGGTTAATTAGCACACCTAGTCTTTGCTTGCAGCAGTCTAACAATTTGTAGTATTATATTTTTACGATAATGGACAATTAGAACGAGTTAGAGTTTATATGCCGGGTTTTTTTTTGTGGGATAAGAAAATGGTTTGATGTAGCTATGACTTCACCGTAGGCGTGGCCGTTCCTACCGTCCATTGAACCAAAGTTTTAAAATGCAAAAATACTAAGTTGTGTGTCTCTAAATTTCTACCTGTACTGTTGAATTGAAAAGTAACTTACGCTAAAATTGTAATCGTGGTGACTAAAATTTACCTTACTTCCCTTCCCAGGTAGCACAACAATGTGGGATATTTATGGGCCAACTTAGATCGTGTGGGCTTTACCTATATCGGGTCCAAAAAGAAACGACCCTTTTTTATTTTTGGTCAAACTACATGAGCCCATCTTGAGTACCCAACGTAAACCTTTTTTCAATTATGTTTTACTTTCATCTACCCCTAGAGAAAATATTCAAATAAGGAAACAGTTAAAGTTTTTTTTGTGGCAAAATGACATCAAATTAACAATGATACATAATTTCGACAGTTCAATTATAATTACATTATCCAAATAATAAGTTATATTTGTCCTCGATTACTTTTCGACAACTTGGAACTTATATAAGTAGCCCATAATAGTATTTATGGTTTGCCCACACTTCCCCCATGTTACATGTGATGGCATTTATTTAACAAAAATCGTAAACGGAATTCACGTGTGTTGGTGATGGGTAAACCATAAAGATTATTATGGGCTAACTACACTGTTAAAAATTAGGTACTTTGTTTCACCAAAAATATGGTTCCTAGTAGCTGCAACGGCTGTGTGGTGAAACATTAAACCATATTTTTGGTATTCGGTTGAACCATTTCTCAGGTTTTTGTTTCCAAATCCAGAAAAATGGTTCAGCCAAACACCGAAAAAAAGGTGAAACATTTCACCACACAGCCGTTGCAGATACTAGGAACCAATATCATGGTGAAACCAATCACAAAATTTTTTGCAGTGCATACAAGGAAAGTGTTATCGAAAGGTCTCTTCAAGGACACAATGTTAATTTTTATTTAGAGTTAATTTAAATGCAAATTGTGTTAAATTGTTAGTTTAAAAACATTGTACTGCCAAAATTTTAACTGTTTCTCATTTTGAATAGTTTTCTTAAAGATAACAGCAAAATAGTACATTTGTCTACATGGGGTAGTTTGACCCAAAAATAAAGAGCGTCGTTTCTTTCTGGGCCCCATTTGAGTAATATCCACATTACCCAAATGGGGCTATACGGATACCACTTAAGTGTGATACCTGGGTTAACTTTAGAATAGTGGCCACTTTATTTATAAAAATAGTGCTTTTCTGTTGGAAATTGTTTATGATGCGTGAGATACTGCATAACTAGTAAAGATAAATTCGTTTGTTTTAACTTAGATTAAATTGTCCTTATTTTAATTCAGGTTGTATTGATAAACAGCTTAAGTGTTGATCTTGTAACTTGACCTCTGTATAAAATTCCGAGAATTGTTTTCTCAAAGCTAATACCTTTAACATGAGGCCCAGTGGCTTAGTGATAGTTCTTCGCATTGCCACGCCCCAGGTCCGGGGATCGAGTCCCGGATTGGGCGAGGTTGACTCAGCCTTTCATCTCAAAAGTGGGCATGCTTGGGAACTAAACACCGGGGGTTCTGCGTGAGGCTGACCACCTTACCGGGACATATGTCTAGCACCCCAGAGCCCTTGTTCACGAAAGCTGGAATGGGCACGGTAGGCCTTGGCCCACTTACGGGCTGTTGCGCCGAGGAGTTTAGTTTAGTTTAGTTTTAATACCTTTAACGAGAATAAAAGTAGGTCTTTGATTGTTAACTTAAAACTGTACGATCCTTTTAATTCGTAAATGAAAGAAATCAGTTTCGTATTATTAACGTTATATTGGGTTGTGTTTCAGAGACTGTATTTTTTAGGTTTCTGTAATTGCATATACCTACTGTATTACAAAATACCTAATTACGATATAGCCGAAAACAATTAATTCCATAGTGTTGGGACGATTAAATCGTGCCAACAATCATTACCACTTAATTAGTCAGAACCACACTCTGAGTTTGGAGGGTCACGGCAATGTCAAATTCCTGGATCAGGTGTTCAAATTCTTGGACCTAATAATTCTGAGATTTTGACACTATTTTTTCAATGGACCTTTGTGCGACCTGACGTTAAAGTGCAGTCAAGCGGGGTTGAAATTAATGGCTTAAGGGGGCAGATGTCCCCCACATCCTGATTTCAATACATCCCGTGGAACCTATGAGAGTGAGGGCGGCTACCGGGGTTTGACCACTGGCAGACCTTTGGGGGGAGCTGTTCTCTTACGATTTGACCAGAGGCAGTGCGAAGGGCGGTTTCTTGCTTCCGATTGGCCAAGGGCATTTCTGTCCCTGGACCCCAAAACTGAAATTAATACATGGTTCTGACCATTATAGTTACCGCTTGAAAAATCTTGTGGTTATAAATTATTTAATATATCAAATAGATAAAATTTATTATTTTATCGTTGTGTACATTTTTTTATTTTTACTATAAAATTGATTCTGGACAGAATTTGAACATGGTTGCTTGCTTTCAGCCCTAGTGATACTGTAGGCGAATGGACACCCTCCAAAAAAAAAACTGTTCACTTGAGCAAATTTCAAGACGGACAATATAAATGTGGTTTTTTTTCTCCTACCAGATAAGTGCAACATTAGACTAAAACATCCCTCTGGACGACCCCATGTAGTCAACGTCCTTGGGGCATGGCTACACTAACATTTATCTATCCACAGGTGTGTTCGTCCGAACATTTTGTGCCCACGGAACCGCATTCATTTCAAAGCAAGAATGGACAGTTGGTTCCAGAAAATGTTGAATTCAGCTCCCTTAGGGCTAGAACTTCGCTTTCTGACTATGGATTGTCTGTGGAAACTAGACCAATATGTCCCAAATTTTGGGGGACGGAATTCAGACTGGGGTTGTTGCCACAGGAAATCTTTCGCTAGAATTACATTCAACGTTTAAGTACCAAGGCAGTTTCTTTGTTATCAGAGGAAAAGACAATAATTGTTGAGTTTCTAGCCGAAACGAAATGTTTTAAAGAAAAGCTTTGTTTAAAAGCGCATTCCCAAATAAGATGCACTAAGTTAGTATTCTGTTTGGAAGAACTGTCCATTGACTTACAACAAATGTATATATATATATCCTTCTAACCAGCATGTCGGCTTTAATTAATTATTGTTGCCGACGATAAGCCTTCACATTTGGAAGCATTGTAAATAACTTATATATATATTTTTAATTCAATTTTACCTTTTGTATTTTCAATATGTTATAATAGGGGTACAATTGGTTCCATATCTTAACAACATTAGTTATTGTGTGTCTATGTAGTTTTAATCAACTTTCATGTATTTTATTTCTGACTATTATTATAATTCAACGTCACTTCCTGTGTAGTGTTAGGTGATGATGAATTAGTCAGTCTCATTGTATTTATTCCAAACATTATCATAGTTGGACTCAAGTTATTGTATGGTTCTGTTAGATTAATCAACTTATTGTATTTATCTTATTATCATTATATAACAACATACCTCTGGTAATTACATCTTTCAGGATAATTGTACTTTTGAACTATATATCTGTATATTCACAGTGAGTTCACTGATAATGATTCCCTTATGCCTTAAGGGTCAATGAAACTATTATACAATTATGAAACATACATACTATTTAATCTAGAATTGCAATTACTTTTCCTTGCTCTGATGTATTAGCATAACTATTTAATTTTCCTATAACCTGGCAATTGTATTGTAACTACATTTGAATGTTTCTACTTTCTAATTATTGAGACATGGGGACTTGCGACCGGAGCTCAATTGAGGAAGGGTTGTGACCATCTTTACGCCGTAAGTCAGACAAATTTTTTTTTTGCTGTTTTTTTTGCTATGGCGAGTCGATAGATTGTTGGCACGATTTAATCGTCCAACAATCATTACCACTTAATTAGTCAGAACCACACTCTGAGTTTGGAGGGTCACGGCAATGTCAAATTCCTGGATCAGGTGTTCAAATTCTTGGACCTAATAATTCTGAGATTTTGACACTATTTTTTCAATGGACCTTTGTGCGACCTGACGTTAAAGTGCAGTCAAGCGGGGTTGAAATTAATGGCTTAAGGGGGCAGATGTCCCCACATCCTGATTTCAATACATCCCGTGGAACCTATGAGAATGAGGGCGGCTACCGGGGTTTGACCACTGGCAGACCTTTGGGGGGAGCTGTTCTCTTACGATTTGACCAGAGGCAGTGCGAAGGGCGGTTTCTTGCTTCCGATTGGCCAAGGGCATTTCTGTCCCTGGACCCCAAAACTGAGATAAATATAGCGGATGACCGAGAAAGAATATAGAATAATATTCTCAACATATACAGAGTAAGAGAATTTCAGAATAAGTTTGGAGAAATACTTCCTTGGTTAAAAATTAGCCAGAAGGAAATGCATCTTAGACTCTATTAACCTCGCCTCTGGTCACCATCTCCGTAAGCCACCCCATATGCCAGGGGCATTTCCCAAGTCACCTAATCCTTGGAGCCTTCGACTTAGCCCTTGATCTCTTCAGATTTCTACCCGATATGCTGGGCGTATCCTTGACTCTTCAGGTATCACCGAAATCTCCGAATTAGCTGCCTGTCCCTAGTCCCTGTGTTGTTGCCATAACTCAGTGGTGTTTCCTTCAAGATGTCGACCCCCTTCTTAATCCTTTGGGGTAAGTCTGCCATGTCTCAATTGTTGTCCAGGATCAATTAAGAATCTAAATGCTTTAAATGTTGTAACGTAATGCCAAATAAAGGGTTAAATTTTAGTGAATAACCATGTCTCATGCTGCATTATTCCAGGGGTTATTGTAACTATTGAATTTAATGAATTTTGATTTCACAACGCAATGACAACTAATTATTTCATTTATTCTATCCACTATAGCTTTAACCAGATTTCTATCTCCCCCTTTACAACTACATAAGTAATTAATAACTGCACAACAATAGTGTATCGTTACACTGTATTAGATACAGTATCTTATATGATTAATAGTAAATTTAGATCTAGTTCAAGGCCTTGCCTCACGAATTAGAGAAGGAAACTTGGATCTATATAGAAATTTTACAAGCTTTTGTAATTATAAATGTGATTATCAATTGTATAAATTTATTTTAATTTATTGTTTAAAAGAATTAAAGTTTCTCGAGTGCTTGTTGCGAATGGCAATGGTGATTTAATTCTAATAAAAATGGCTTCCTATGCTTTTTAAATGAGCATTAAATTTTGCAGTGTTTTTAATAATTGAAGTACGAATTGGAATTCTTTTATAAAAATTTCAATGTATTTTAATTTCAATGCGCTGAATTTTTTGACGTATCACACTTGTCCGTAGCATTTGTAGTTTGGACTATGAAAGTGGGTGACGGGCAGACGGACGGACGGACAGACAGACGGACTGAACGATTATAATACCTTCCACTTTTTACGCTATAAACGTAGTGTGGAAGCTAAAATGTCTTCTTATGCTTTTTAAATGAACATTAAATTTTGCAGTTTTTTAAATAATTAAAGTACTTTGAATTCGAATTCTTTTCTGAAATTTACAATGTTTTCTAATTTCGATGCGCTGAATTTTTTGAAGCATCACACTTGCCTGTAGCATTTGTAGTTTTGCGATGAAAGTGGGTGACGGACAGACGAACGGTTAGACAGACGGAATGAACAATTATAATACCTTCCACTTTTTATGTTATTAACATAGTGTGGAAGCTAAAAAACAGTTGTCTATAAACTTTTGGGACGCACTGTATTTGTTAACTTAGCACTTGCTGGCAAAACCAAAGTGCCAATTAAAATAAAAATATAGTATTTCTTTTATTAGAACAATCTTCTATTATTACATAAAACTAAATTAACATGCTCAACTTTGAAATTAAAAGTAGCAAAATAAACTATCCTAGTTTAATTAATTTGGCGAAGCTTCTATCGCCAAATGCTTTAAAATCACCGGACGGACAACCAGACATCGTGTTTGAATTCGGTTCCAGCAATCGAGTTAAGAAGAAGTAGTACAGTCGAAATAGAGTTAGGAGTAGAAAAAATTGGAACATAAACTATTCTTGTTGCAAATGGTAGATAACATGCTTCTAATGAACCTACTAAAAATCGCAACCCGTACTGTCGCGACAAATATGCTTTTTTGGCCGCCATCTTGAAAAAAAGTCAATTTTTTTTTAAAAAAATCACAATAAACCATAATAAGTCGCGTTTGGTATCAAATTAAAGGAAATTTTATGCTGACAAAGAATATGATACTGGTTTCAAAACTAAAAATATTTACAAGCATGATTTTGGAAGTAAACGATGATAAAACGTCCGAAAAATATCATTGCAAGCGACGGAACCATCCCTTGTTATTATTGAGATGTCCAACAAAAGTTTGCTACTTTGCGACTCAAAGCCATGATTCAAACAATGGAGTCCCTAATAATAAGCAATATTCAACAAACTCTCATGAAATGTACTAAAAGAATGGACCAAGAATGACTGAAAGTCAACATGGAACATGGATTTTAAAACATTCGAAATGCAGTGAACTAACTTATGCAATGAGTTTGCTGACTAGTGTTTTCCGTTGATATAACTGATGCAAGGATGACGAAAGATTTTGCCAATTTTTTAGATCACAGTCTACTTACTAACTCTTCTTGTGTTTTGTGGAATATATTTAAATAAAATAACAGATAGAGGCCAACGTGACATGATTGGAAGAGATATTCAAAATAAACTAACAAACCTTTTAGAGATGGAACTTTATTGAAAACCGACTAAGCAGTTACGATGAAACTATGGAAAAAAGACTAGTTTATTGCGGTGAAACTCATCGTATAAATTAGCAGAGAGGATGCCTGCTTGCATCTCCTTGGATAATATAGTACAAGAAAAAAGGTTTTTCAATTACGAGTTATCTATGTATTACAAACTTCATTATTTGACCATAACACTCGGAAAATGACGAAAACGGACAAATATTTTGCAAACTTATTAGATTCCATTAATAACAATAAAATTCGACAGTCTCCTTGTGCCCAGCAAAGGACTACTTCCTACGTTCTTGATAATGGTGCATTAATTCACCTGGACCACTTCTACAACATTTGGGGTATCACAAGTCAATACTAGTATAATGTCAACATAATTTATTAAAAAGTTGTAATTGATGGGTATGAAAAACCAAACAAAATGTGTATTGTGCAGCCTCCTCCTCAAATTACGCATAAAAAAGGCATACGTTGTAATTGTAATTGTATTTGATGAAAAATCACCTATAAATGTGAAGAAATACATATTTATTTCCAATTGCTAAAACGACGCTTTTGCAATATATTAGAGAAAGCTATTTGTGAAAGAAAGTGGTCATTCCGTTGTTCATGTAGAATGCGATACAAATACAGTTATCGTCAAGGAAGAATTAAAAAAGCACAAGAAAGGGCAAGTAACTGTAGTAGCTGATGATGCGGATATTTTAATGCCACCTTTCACCCATTCTACTAAGAATACTTTTTACATGTAATCTGCCATAAAATATTATTAAGTTCGAGATATTCAAGTTTTTCAAATATCTAATACGAGAGGAAGCTTTTAAAACTTTAGTGGCCTTTGTCTAGCTCTATTGCCACGAATATTCATCGACGATTATTCGCTATTTGAAAAAAGTAAATTTTCGGCCTTTCAAGAGTATAATAAGATCAAGAACCTTACGCGATATGCTTGTAAATTTGAGTCATCCGACGATATTGGTAAAGAATATTTGGTATAAATCAGTTGTAAATTAATTGTGGTACTTTATGAAGGTAACACCAACTCAAGCACACTAAATATGCTGCGTTTCAACTAAGAAAGGATTTAATATAACTCGGTTACCCCCAACACAAAATGCAGCAAAATACCACCTCCTTCGAGTGCATTTGTATATAATTATTCGCAAAAAACTTTAATATGCCATTCCCTGAACCTCACACTGCCGTCGATACAGACATCCATGCTTAGTAGTTTACAAAAACAGTTGTGGAAAGGACTGTGCAAACTCTGGATACAGTTTTGATTTAGATAATGATGAAGATGAGGTTTAATTTTAATTAAATTAACTTTATTTTACAAACCACTGATATAACTTTCAACTTTTATATATTATGGTTTAATGTACATTAAAGTTTAAATAATAATTTTTTAAAATTTATTTTTATTTCTTTAAAATCCATATTTTTAACTAACAAGATTTTAAAACTAATGAGTTTGCAAAAGAATATTTGTACGTTTTCCTGATTTGTCGACTGTTTTGATTAAATAATGAAGTTCGTAATGTAGATAACTCGTAATTGAAAAAAAAATTACAGTCTGTATTATATTATTCAAGGAAACACAAGAAAGTCTTCTTTGCTAAAAGACGCGTATCTAAATGATGAGTTTTACCAACAGTAACTAGTTTTTTTCAATATTTTCATCATAACTGCAGTTCAGTCAGTTTTCAATAAAGTTCCATCGCTGGAAGAATGTAAGTTTATTTTGAATATCTCTTTCCATCATATCACGTTAGCTTTGTCTGCACTATCTATTCCATTAAAAAATTCCACAAAACACTTGAAGAATCAGAAAAATTTACTGCGGTCTATAAAAAATTGCATTGCCTTGTTTAGAACTACAAAATATTTCATCATCCCTGCATCAGTTATATCAACGGAAAACTCTGGTCAGCAAACTTATTGCATAAGTTAGTTCACTGCATTTCGAATGATTTAAAATCCAGGCTAAATGTTAACTTTCAGTCATTGTTTGTCCAATCTTTTAGTACATTTCATGAGGGTATGTTCAATATTGCTTATTATTTTAGTGACTCCATTCTTTGAATCATGGCTTTGAGTCGCAAAATAGCGAACTTTTGTTGGACATCTCAATAATAACAAGGGGTGGTTCCGTCACTTGCAGTGATATTTTTCTGACGTTTTCTCATCGTTTCCTTCCAAAATCATGTTTGTAAATAATTTTAGTTTTGAAACCAATATCATATTCTTTGTCAGCATAAAATTTCCTTTAATTTGATACCAAACTCGACTTATTATTGTTTATTGTGTATTTAAAAAAAATTTGACGTTTTTTCAAGATGGCGGCCTAAAAAGCATATTTGTCGTGACAGTACGGGTTGCGACTTTTAGTATGCTCATTAGAAGCATGTTACCTACCATTTGCAACAACAAGAATAGTTTATGTTCCAATTTTTTCTAGGTTAAGGTGTTTTTTCGCTTATTTCTACTGCACTAAAGTTGGAGATGCTGTCGGCCAAAAACTAATACAAAAACCAGTTTCCCAATTGAAGCCATCGATCGTCTTGTAGTAAGCCTAAACAAACGCTCTCGGCGAATTATTTGGCTCCATTCTATAATGCAGTTTGTATAGGCTTACTTCCTCGACTTGGAGATTTTTTGAATTTCTAATAAAACTATAACTACAACGTATTTGTTGCGAAATCCAAATTGTTCGTCCTCGTAATCCAGCTTAATTTCCAGTCCCGTATAGGAGAAGAGGCGTTGTTGTTTTTGGACTTTTATTTTGGCAACGCTTATTTTTCCAATGGAAATGTATTTAAGTGGAATGGATTTATAATGGAAATGTATTAGTAATCGTAATGTATTAGTAATTGCCGAGTTGTCTAAAAGATGTGTTGTTCGAATAAATATTGTGAAGCTTCCAAAGCTGGACTCTGTTATTGAAATCTTCGTAGTTCCTACATCAAATACGCAGTCTCCCTTAAAAGTTGCGTTGGGTGCCTACTCAGGTACCGGCTCGTCACTTGACTGTCTTTCGAAATTACGACGCCCTTCGACAAGAGCCCTCGTGTAGTTCTAGTGCGACGATATTTCATCCTAACCCAACCTAACTCTACGGTTACAGCTTCATGAGGTTACTGTGTTTCTACTTCGATTATTTTTGTAGGTAAGTAGGTTGGTGTATGCATTTTCCGGTTTGTGTGCTTGATCGGAGACCTGCTTATAAACCTTCTTCCCGTAAGACAGACACAGATTGTTTACTGACACGCAGAGAGAAAGTACACCCAGGGCGAAGGCAGGAATCAAACCCGCACCTGGTACAGTGCACAGACTGTTAGCGTAATGGGCTGCAATCAAACTCACTACGCCACCCGGGCCACAATTCTTTTTATATGTTAGGTAGGTTGGTTGGGAAAGTATAGCTGGTTTCTTGCTTCGCTCGAGGAGGGCTTATACCCGACATGATTCATAGTAATAATTCTTAAAGAACCGCGATAGAGGGCAGCACCGTAAGTGGATCCATCTAATTTTAGAGGCCAAACAGAGGAACCCCAGAATTGGCTTGTCACCCCCAGGCATTGAACTAGAAGAAAGGTGGAGTGAGGTGTGTGATTCACTGAACAGGGCAGCAAACTAGCTTGTCCAATAACGAAACGCGGAGGAATACACAGCACTGCAGCAGAAACGCCTATTTCGCTATTGGGTTAGTCTTCGCTGGTTCTTAGTTAGTGATCCACATGGTTATTTCTAAAAAAAGTTGGAATGTAAAGTTAAAGCAAGTTAATTCTTTCGAACTAAAAATGTTAAAATACATTTAGGAGACCAAGTCAATATGATAGAGGGGTCTCATACAAGCATTGCATACATAAGTGTAGGGAAAATAGTCCTTTTCGGCCCGGTTCGCTCAAAAGGGTGTGAGTGGGTCGATCATTATTTTCGGCTCGCTGACACTTCACTCCAGTTTTCCTTCTAGCTCAATGCCCCAGAGGTATTGATTTGGTATGGGAACTTGGAGGACTTTATGACCACGAAGGAATTTAACGTGGTTCAGTCACCATTAGCGTACACGGGGGTCTTCGGCCGGCAGGGCTCAAACTCGCAACCTTAGGGATGCCAGTCCATACCAACCAGGTTATCCCGGCCTCTTTTTGCATGGTTTGTCACACATCGAATACAATGGTGGGATCACGTTTCCCGCCTCCGAGTAGGGCGGATGTTATGCTTTTGTTTCCCCTCTTCAATCCTCCTTTGTTCTCATTAGCGGGGCACTTTCTCTTACCTGTTGGGCAGGGCTATTTGTTTTCATTAGAGACATTGGATCTCGCGCTTTATCTAAAAAATGGTTTTCCAGTTCAGACACGTTTGATTAAATATAGGATTTTTCGGAGGAGAAAAAGGAATTCAATAACTAGGAGGGTTTCGGTGGGCTATTGATCAGGAAGTTTCGATGGGGTCGAAGCAGGTGGTGTTGCTATTTTTAGAGGGTTTATTTTTAGATATGGATATGTTTTCATGGGCATCTTGAAGTGTTGGTGACTGAGCCTTGTTTAAAAATAGGTGGTAATTATTTAAAGTAGCAATTGTTCATAATGTTCTTGGTTGCAACGACAAGTCCTTTATGTAGTCATAAAAGTTTAGTCCTATAATTGCCTTTCTTCCCTATTATTGTCTTATAATTGCTTTGTTTCATGGACATCTTGAAATGTTGGTGACTGAGTGGTATAAAAATAGGTTATGGTAATTAATTAATGTACCGATCCTTCAGAACGTTCTCGGTCGCAACAACAAATCGTATATTATAGTCCGTCTGTCACAACAAGTTCACAACAAGTAATCATTTCGCAAAGCTTTTTGAATTCAAAAGCAAATGAGCAATTTTAGGAAACAAAAATTAAAGACATTTGGGAATTTCTTCAACTTATTCCTGATTCAACTTATTTGTAAAAGTAATAAATCTCGTTAAAAAATGTAAAGAGTAAATTTCTTATTGTATTTTTGATGTTTTTTATTCTATATTTCTTGTTTTACTTTTCTAAAATAGAACAGAATTAAATTAAGATTCAATGAATAAATTTGTTTTGTTAACTTACTCCTTAACCTAATTTCTTTCAAACAAATTAGATTTTTAAATTTTAGTTTTGCTTTACAAATTAAATTATAAGACAGAAACCTTATACAGCTTACATATAATGCATACTAAGTAGTAATACATGTTTTCAGGGATTATAAATCTAATGGAGTTTTAATTTACATGCAAATAAATAGGACAAGAAAAAATACTTTAGTATTATTGCCTAAATAAAAAATACTCTTTTTTTATTCGTGTTAAGTCCGTGTATAGGTATTTAAAAAAGTTTAATTGTAGTAAAAGTTGTATTGTAGTTGTGTTCATTTAAACGTTACTCTAGGATCTCTATATATAAAAGGCAAAGTCCTGACTGACTCGGGCTGGGGAGCCCAGTCGGTTAGGCATTCGCCTAGCGTGCGAAGGGTCCCAGGTTCGGGTCCGGGCAAAGCCAAAAGTAACTGCCGACCTATAAACGGCCCGTGCAGCTCAAAAATTCCAACGAATAATACCCGTGTAGAGGAAGTGCACGTTAAATATGCTCAAATCCCAACGCTGCATACGATTCGCCCTTACGGTTGCGTTGGGTGCCTACTCAGTGTCGGCTTGTCACTTGACTATGGTTCTAAAATACTATGCCCGTCGCCAATAGCCCTCGTGTAGCTCTAGTGCGACGATAATTCAAACCTACCTATCTACCTGACTGATTCACTCACGTATCAACGCCCAGCCCAAACTACTGAAGGTAAAGCTACTAAATTCTAGGAAAATATTCTTTTTATATCGTAAGCATCATTTAAGAAGCAATTTTTTGAAATTCGAACCCGAACGAGGGTAGGAGCCTAAAACGTGAGCCGATTTCTATATAGGAATAGCATTGTAAGATTAGAATTCATACTTTATATTTCAATTTAAAAGAAATTTCAGCGCGTTCAGCGTGAATGAGAATTAAGTATAAGCACGTAAGAGCACGTGAGTTTAATTTGTAGGATTGTTATTTGAATATTATTATTTTATTTTATTTATTGAATTTAAATCTTTTGATTTTTGTTTTGTTTCCGAATTTAATTTAATTAATGTTTACAAATGATAAGAAATGAAGATAATTTTATAATGTTTTATGACAGTAAAGGCAATCACTACTCTAGATCTAATGAATACTTCTAAGAAATTTCAATTATCTCTACGTATAGCGCATGTACAGCTGAGGAAAAAAAAACGATCCACCCTTCGTTTTTCGGCTGCTATTGGTCAAGGAATTTTGTGAAAGGTGTCATTTTTCAGGAAATAGCTTAAGAAATTGAGAACTGGCAACTAAAATTGTATAAGGGGTCGTCTACATATGACTGACTAACTAACTGACTGACTAACTGTCTGACTGACTAACTGTCTGACTGACTAACTGACTGACTGACTAACTAACTGACTAACTAACTGACTAACTAACTAACCGTCTGACTAACTAACCGAAACCGACTGACTGACTGACTAACTAACTAACTGACTGACTAACTAACGGACTGACTAACTGACTAAATAACTAACTAAATAAGTAAATAAATAAATAAGTAATCTTTAATACATTAAAAAAAATCGAGAAATGGACAAAAATCTATTCGGGATTTCGTCTATGTCGGGATTATGGCCTTTCGGGATTTCGACGTTCTAGATTCTGGCTTTTCGGTATTTCGGCTTTCGGGATTGTGTCCGGAACCCCGGCTCACTTTATCGGTAATATAAACAACATATTACAAAACGAGAGTTACGATCCCAACATGATATTTAAGAAAGTAAAATAAAATTACGCAGAACGATTTGGCAATGATTTTTAACCGAGGCAGTGGGCACTAATCATTTTAAATAATCAATGTGGTAACAATGAAATATGCTAAACACCGAATTCCAATAATATTTAAGGGTTTTAATTTTTAATATAGAACACACTTTTTGAAATTGTATTGGAAATAACACATTCAAAAACATAGTAATCGATATAATTTAATGTTAATTATACAAACAAAATACATTGTATGCACTTGAAATAAAAAAAAGATTTTTAGACATTTGACAGACATCAATAATTTGAATAAACATTTACCAAAACCGCTTTTCAACCACCAAACGATAATGCAAGTTAGTATCCAATTTGATGAGTAATTTTTTACACGGTCCCTAAAATTTGTTTTTTTTCAGTATTTTTACAATAACTCGGCAAATAATTGTTGTTGAATTAAAAAATTCGGGATTTTGGTTCTACTTGATTTACTTTATCGATTTATGTAACAAAAAATTGGGGTTGCTATTCATGTTTTATTTTTCTTATTTAAATTTAAATAAAAAAATAATAAAAAATGAAAAAAACTTTTGTGATTTGTTTTTGGAAGATTAAGAAGTATATAATGAAAAAAAAAATTGGTTTAATTCATTTTATTTGTAGAGGTATGAATAAAAGTTTGTGAAACTTTTTTAACATTATGGGCGTTCAACTTTGAATGCTTATATCTCAACAAATAAAAGCAAATTACTAAATTTTCTTTTGGATCTAGGGTATTTTGAAGATGATAAACATTTGTATATAAAAAAAAATTGGGTGTTGCTATTGGAATTTTCAAAGTTGGTACTCATTTTAATATGTAGACGACCCCTTATACAATTTTGGTTTCCAGTTCTCAATTCCTTACGCTATTTCCTGAAAAATGACACCTTTCAAAAATTCCTTGACCAATAACAGCCGAAAAACGGAAGGTGGATCGTTTTTTTTCCCCAGCTGTACTTTATGCTTATGAAATTGGCAATTTAGTACAGCCATGATATAATGGCCGATTGAATTTTGGCATTGGCGGCTTTTGGCGAAGTTAAAAATTTAACGTAGGGTAGCTATTCGCACCCAGTTGTTGGTTAGGGTTAATTTGAATTATCGTCGCACTAGAGCCATACACGAGGGCTATTGGCCACGGGCGTCATAATTTAGAACCACAGCTGTTCTGGCAATTTGAACAGGGGCCTATTGGAAAGCCCTCAAACTCCTGGAAGAGCCTGGATACAATCAACCCCTCATATCAGAATGGGAAGACCCCTCATATCATAATGGGAGGAGATTATAATATCCTGATGGAGCGGACCAGTGGAGAGGGGATCAATTGGTATAAAATAAAAGTTTACATAAAAAGCTACTAATTAGGGTTATTAAGGGTACACCAGTGCGACGCCGGGTTTAAAAAGCTATCACATAATTATATTTTACTTAGACCATATAATATATTATACTAATTATGTACTATAACTATTGAAATACAAAAGCTTGGGTTCGAAAGCTATAAGTACATTTGAGTTTTTTTTGTTAATAATGCACAAACAATAAAAAAACCCTTCACACTTTGATAAATATTTATATCAAGCAAACATTATCACAATAACACGATAAAAAATGCACAATAAGAAATATCAAAATAAGGTCAAATTCAAATATCAAAAGTCAAGTACTGTCTACCTGGGAAAAGAATTGCTAAGGGAAGAAATAAATATTCGTGTTTTACCTTCAGGAATAGTTCCATTTTCCAGATAAACCATTAGTTTGAATGGTATTTATAAATTAAAAAACTCCTCGGGCGGAGCAGCCTATTAGTGGTCCAAGGCCTTTCAGTCTAATTTATAACCTAGTTAAAAAATTTCGGTGGCTCGACTGATTTTCGGGACAAGGTCCAAAGTAGAAGTCAAAACTAGCAGTCTAACTGTAATGTGAAAATTTAGTGAACAATTCAGTTTCCTCCTATTTTGTGGTGTAACGTTACTCCGCAAAATCGGTAGCAGCCCACTCGGCCCAGGCCCTGATCAAGTGATCATTGCCTAGGCCTACAACGCCCTGCCCTTGGGCCTATTATTTTAGGAGGCCCCGAGAGAAATTGGCTATAAACTTGTACATTTTGTTTCCTATGTTTGTACAATTTTATGAAAAACTTAAAGTATTTAATATTTTTGATTTTTCAATAACATAAATATTTTCAATAACAATTAGTTGATACATATTATTTGGCTATTTACCTTACTTTTAAATGTCAAAACTTTGCAGAATGTATATTTTTGTAACAATATTACTTCAAAAAAGGCCCCCAAAATTTGCAGAGCCTTGGGCCCCAAACTGTTATGGTCAGGCCGTGACTCTGCCACCGGTTTTTCTCGGAGTAATGCTACACCAATGTTTTATACAGTATAGTTAAGGTAACAGGGAACAAAACGGCCACTCAAAATATCGAATTTTCATTTAAACTTTAGTTACTGAATCGTGCCTTTACGAAAGAACTTCTATGATGCACATTTGAATATGGGGCTGGAGTTTGCAAATTTGGTAGTTAATTTCAATATAACTTTGTTGCCAGCTTTAAATGTCGTTATTCCAAAACACCAAATTTGAACCTTATGGTACACTTTTCTCTTTTTCTATTTTACTAGAAGGGTTGAAATTTTCTGTGATGTCGTATACATGTCTATTTAACACAGTAAACCAAAAATATTCCAAAAAAATATTAAGTGAGTAAAAATAAGACGATTTTTCTGACTTAAAAAATCTGCAAAATTTCTATTTAGGTTAATACCTTAAAATTATGAATGTTTTATCGTCAAACTTGAGGTTCATTGCGTCGGCTGGATTTTTTTTATTTCTATAAAAAAATATATTTTCGGATACACGCAATAGTTGTGTTGGAAACTGTACCTAAAAGCTAAAAATTGGTGTTTTAAAATAATGACATGAAGCTGGAAACAAATTTATATTGAAATTTACTACCAAATTTGCGAACTCCAACCCTATATTCAGATGCGTATTATATAAAAATTTTCGTAAATATTAATTTTAGCGATTGAAAGTTAAAATAAAAATTTGATATTTTGAAGCGACGTTATGTTCGCTGTCCCCTTAAACTTGCCTAACCTCTTCGGCGAAATGGTGAAACACCTTCCATCATCACCGATGTTTCGTAAGTGAAGCCGTTGTGTACGAAATTACTGAGTAAATATGAGATCATGGTTCTTGTCTTTAATGATTTTTTAGAAATAATTTCGTTTTTTAATAAAAAAAATCTGAAAAATTAAAAGATGTATTCTTAAAATTTAGCCGAATGTTATAGGTTGCACTTTATATACTATCCCTTGTTTACTTCGCACGTTCTAGTCAAAGCTTTCTCTTCCTCAGGAGTTGAGATTTGGACTCTACTCTTTGGGCAAAAATTGATGTCTGCTATGAAAAATTAAAAAAAGGTAGAATTGATACATCTTAGTATTTCTTGGTTTTTTAGAAATAATGTAGAAATAGGGTAGTTTTAATTTTAAAGAAACTTTTATTAATTAAGTAAAACAATGAATTCAAAAATAATTAATAATATTATAAATATTATTTTTTTCAATAGAATTTTTAATAAGTTTCAAACATCTATTAATTTAAATCGTATGCATATATTATCTATAAAGGAAATAAAAACACCTCTTTATTTTTATATTTATTTACAATTATTTTATTGCAAAGAATTGGGAGTTTTTGGAAGTTGGAACTCATGTATAGCTCTTGTATGTCATTCTCCAACCAGACCAAACTTTATAGTTGGTTGGTGAACGAGAAGTTATACTTTATTCAACACAGTAAGAATACCCTTCACTTCAGCTGTTAGATCATGATGAATTTTCAGTCTTATATCAGAATTTCAAATTTATTTTAATATTCATGAGCAAAAAATACATAAAATGAAGATTTGTCAGTACTTTCATGACTTAAAAGCTGTTCGTGGAACGTGCTATACTATAGAGTGATTCACTTACATAGTTGTTGAGATGTGACGTAAAGCTTATAATTTGAATACATTATTAGGTATCTTAAAAAAGAGAATTTAATAGCTATCCACATATATTTACATAAAGAAAATAGTTCAAATAAAAATGCGGGATGTATTGAGAATAATTCATACAGATTAAAATGTATAATAACAAAAAGTTATTTTCTTTTGAAAAATATTTATATCGTAAATTTTTATTTATATGTCGGTGTTTTTTTTAACAAAATATTCTCATATTATTTTCTTTTGAAAAATGTGTATAAAGAGAATTATTGTTTATATCCTAATTTTTCTGTATTTCAAATTAATTGTTAATGAATGGAGTGAATATTTTGGTATTTTGGTCAAAAAAAGCGAAGCAAATTGTATTATCTAATGTTTTATTCCGACAAAAACCAATAATTGCCATTTCGATTCCTTGTACACATGTGGGTGTTAAAAAGATTTAGATACTGTCTGATCAAACACGACTTAAAAACCGGTTTTCCAAATAAAGGCATTATTCCTTTCCACAACAGGCATAAACAAGAACTCGGTGATAAGAATAAAATAGATATATATTAAAATAATAATAAACAATTATTAAAATAAATAAATGTCACTTTAACTCATTCATATGCATGGCAATGTTAGAACCTTTATTATTTCAGATATCGTATTACAGTTTTACAACCACACAAATTGTTATTTTAAGTTTTTACAATACCTACTAGAACTAAACAAAGCCTAAGCATGGTATCTGCATCATTTTAGTTTGAGGAAAAGGTGAGCCAAATATTAATTTCAAAATAAGTTTGGCTAATGAAATGGATTTATTTGCCAAACTTGGCAAAATATCAGGTACTAGTGATCCCACGTAAGCGCACCTAGCTCCTTCACAAAATTCCGTGGTGGGCGGGCTTTCTAGGAGGTGTTGGTTTCAATCACCTATTCTGATAGAATAAAAGTAGACATTTCGTATTGAAATAAAAGAGAGTACATTTTGTTTGAGCGTATCATATGTACACTGAATGGCAAAATTATTAGACCACCCTTCAATATAATATTTGACCATCTTCTGCCCGTAGCACTGCATGAATTCTTCTTGGCATAGGTTCTATAAGATTTTGGCAGGTGTTGTTAGAAATCTGAGACTTTATTAGATGAACTTCACTTTCCAATTCCTTAAGATGTGATGACTGTGCAGGCCTACAAAGTAAGGAAAAGTTCCATCATGCTCGTTGTGCCATCTGATGAGCATTATGACAAGTAGCTTTGTACTACTGAAAGTACCCATCTTCGGCTGGCTACACCATTAACATATCTGGGTGCAACTCATCTGCGATAATATGTAAATATCTTCGAACATTCAGACATTCTTTAATAGGAGTTCAAAGGACCAAGAAAACATCCATCAAAAACCATAATATAGCTTCTACCAGCTTGAAGTATTATAGATTGGATAAAACAGAGGATTGTGTGGTTGCATAAAACTTTTAGGTGGTTATAATAAAGTGGCCTCTCAGTGTATTTGAGTATCTTTAGAGGGCATTTCCTTTTTATTCTAACCTTCAATGAGTAAACTTAAATAGCAAATAATGTTGGGTTTGTAAGCGGTTAAGAAGAAAATAGCTTATAACATCAAGCTTGATATTTCGTGTGGGCTTTTCACAGAAACAACTTTATTATTGATGGTCCTAAATCGACTAAAGAAAATTGGTTCTTAAGGTCAGATGTTAACATCATGTATCTTCGTTTTAGAAAATTATGTGGCCTGACTAAATATTTAAAATTCGATGTTGAATGATCGATGAGGTTTTATGTAATATTTCAGACTGATTAATTTGAAATTATTATTAAGAGCATTATATTTGTATTTAAAAACAAACATTAATTAGGAAAAAAACTATTAAAAAAACTATTTAAGATTAATTTTATTAGAAATCTGTCATCTGTTGTTATAAAAAAGTTACAGAAATGCTAAAATCCACCCATGAAATTTTAATTAAAAATATGTCATGTATTACTTTAAAAGGATAATGGCAAATAATGAGAGCACATGGTATATTTATTTACTATATGCATAATACAGGGTGGCCCAAAAGTAGCCTAACAGTTAGTTAGGTATACAGTTATTTATACAGAAACAGTTATTTTAATTCGGGTTAAGTTTAGTTTGGTTGAATTATCATAGTACTAGAGCTACAGGAGATTTATTGGCGACAGGCATCGTAATTAAGAACCATAGTCAAAAGTGCCAGCTTTATTTACATACATACATTTACATTCTTAATCTCGAAGGTGCTGAAATTGTCTACCTTCGACATTGATGCATTCCTGCAACCACCTGTTCCCGTCCTCTGGTGACATTTGCATATTTCTAGAGCATCAAACAAATAAACGGGGCTGGGATAGCCTGGTCGGTAAGGTCTAATAAACCGAAGATATCTCGAAACTAAACCATCGAAGTCCACGAATTGCTACTCTTTGGATAAGATACGATGTACTACGACTTTATTTTAGCCAACCAACAAAACTAAGCACGACTATGTCAAATACCTGTTCTAAATAACCCAAAGTTCTTACCAATGGTACAACATTAACAGTTAGGCTACTTTTGGGCCACCCTGTATAACTAAAATAACTAAGGAATAAAAAAAATTTTGTGCGAAAGAATAATTTAGATTTTAAGCGAAAGTAAATTTAAGGGGGACCGGAGCCGTCCATTGAAGCCCATTTTAAAATGGCCTTTTTTATGTACCTTTTTCGCAGAATCTATATGATACATTTTAATGAAATGTTTACTAGTTAGTAAATAAACGTTCCACTATACTTTACTAGAGGCATTTAAAATTTTTTTGTTTAGTTTTTAAATTATAAATTTTTAAGTGAAACTACAAATATTTGACCTAAAAAACATCAATAATATTAAAAAGCAAAAAAAGTAAGATAAGTACAATTTTTAATAACTCAAATCCCTCCAGCGAATTTTTGAAACCAACTTCTTAAATACGTATAAAAAATTTCAGGTTAATACTTATAGTAGATTCTAAGTAAAAGGTACACGAACATTGAAAAGTAAGTTTTGAGATATAAGCGTTTAAAGTAACCAATAGTGATTTCTTACGTATGAAACATAAGGTGATTTTACCTAAGCAACATTAAAAAAATGTTAAAAATACTTCTACTACTTGGAACTTTTATTTTAAGATATCGTTGTAAAGCTAAGATTGCATAGTTTAAGAAACACTAAAAACATTGAAATGTCATTTTGGAAAATTTTGTCGGGTCTGGTCCCCCTTAATAATCTGTTTTTAGTGTAAAGAGAAAAATGTCATATCTTAATTTTCGGTATTTGGATAAAATAGTGTATATTGTTCTTATTTCAATGAAAAACTGTTAGAAGTTTTTATCAAAGGAACATTTAATTTATTGCCATATATACTGAACTCATATCAAGATTTAAAAATTGTACCACTTATACCTACAGCCATATTCTGTAATAACACTGAAAATGTCATTGTCAATGTTAAAATACTGAATTAAAAATATCAAATTTAATCTTTTTTATGATATGGTCCAAAAAAATTGTTTAGATAATATTCCTTCTTTCCACATATCTTTATTTAAGTGCTTCAACGCAGTAACTTAGCGAACTAAAATTTTATGCTGAATACAAGTGAGAATATAAAAATTATTAAGTAAAGCCTACATGATCTCATTCCTAGTACTAAATATGTAACAAAGAAGTTTAATCATCTTGGTTTCCAGGACGAAGCTTTGCTGACTCATCAATGAATAAAAAAATAGCCCTGGGATAGTAACTCATAGCAGGCTAAGGTAAACGCAACAAAATACCATATTGAAAAATGCCGCCTTACGTTACTCTGAAAAATAGGTGGAAGCCTAATTCTATCATTCTATCCAGTTTCACGGCGTAATGTTACATGCGTGTGTGATGCAACACCAATTATGCGGTGTAACTTAAATTCATAAACTTAGTGTAACGTTACTTCTTTAAGCTGGAAGCAACACTTGCTACCCACGATTTTATGGCTAACTAACTTCCCAGCTATGGAGCGAAAAATTTCTTTATGAAGCTTGAGTAATTTTACACCAAACTTATACAGTGCAATAACTGCTATTACATATAACTTGCTTTTTTAGTGTATTATAATTAATTAAGGAAAATAAGTGATTTATAGAACTAAATAATATAATTAGTTATTTTTTTCTTACACGAAAAAAAATCTCTGCAATTAATTCATAACACAAAACATGAATATTCCCATTTCGCCGTTAAACAACAAAAAAAACCCTACTTTTACCATCCACTACAACCAATCTTTCATATTTTTCTAACCAATTGTCAACCAAATAAAAATTCCGGATTTCAACCCTCTGACACATCCCTCCTCATTTCCTTTTCCCAATCAGAGGGAAATTGTTTCCTTCGTTTGAGAAAATTCTAACGTTCTCTTTCTTGAAACTAGTAGATATTTTTATGCCATAACTATTAAACACTTCGTGAAAAATGATGTAAACAAATTGTAATTTTTTTTCATGGACAAATACGACATTTTGCAATGGCATTTTTTCTATATCTATGGGTCACAAATGTTTAATTTTTTATTTTCAAGTCCGGTGTAAGCGCTTTGTTGTTTAAACGTTGGTCTTTAGACCTTTTTGTTCTTGGACAAACTATGATCTTTAACACTAAGGTCATATAAAAGAATAGCTAGTTAGAAAACCCAAACAAAATTTTGAAAGGGGTTTGTCACATGAGCTGACACCAAAAACGAAAATATTAGCTGCATCATACCCTAATGAATAATGATATTGGACTTAGTAGATTTACCGAGCATAGTTTTTGGCTGCGTCATCCTGAAAGCAAACACCTGGTTACTAAAACACTAAAAAAGTCAAGTATAGTCTGGCTGCTATAACATCAAAAATATTTTGATTGTGGAACAGTCCACTTCGAAAAAAGGTAAGGAAGGTTTTGGTTTTAGGCAAGAGTTACTATGTTTGGCGATGCATTGCTTTTATGGGCGAATATTTTTGTAAGGTTTAGAAACAGATTATCAATTGGAGGGTAGATCGAACTTGCATCGGGTTCACTCTTATATCGATTAATCATCAAGTCAAGATAACAAAGAAATACACGTATAATTGCTAACCACTACCAGCAATCAACAACACTCCTCTATCGCCGATAACTGATGTGTAGTTCTAGTGTGATACATTATTTACAATCGAACTCGACCAACAATCCCCTCTTCTCGCCAAACGCCTTGAGCTGGCAACCCTGCCTCCTTTGGCTTAAAACCTTAATTCAAAGTGGAATCTTTCCCAATCAAAATATTTGGGATGCGAAGTTGTGGCAGCCAGACTATAGTTCACGCCACCCTTATTTGTTACACTTTAGGGATGGAACCGGTATTTGAAAAACCGGTTTTTCTGAAAAACTGCCATCCCTAACGTGTTCTAATTTGGTTGGCGGCGAGTATATATCAGTTACAATTTCTCCCAACCAATCGCAGTGACGTGTCGTTATTGAATGGCGGGGTTCTTTTTTTTAAATCTCTATCTATCATCTCCCCCTTTACACTTCCGTTACCCATAAACATGGCCAATTTATTGTTTTCGCCCCTTCTTCCGATTCATTAGAGTTGGGAATTCTTGTTATGAGTGGGGAGAAGTGTGTTGAAAAATGTGGATTTTATGAACAGTGATTCCAATCGGACCGGGGTTGTAAAATGAGAACTCCCAGTTGGAGTAATATACAGCCCCTAGACAAATTATTAGACGCACTGTATTTTTTAAAGTAATTTTATGTTTCTTAAGAGTTTTTATGCAATAATGGTATATTTAAACTACAATATTATTGATTTTTATTTAAAAGAATTGTTGTCGACTACATATTTGTATTTATTTTTGACACATTGCAACATTGTGTTGACAAAGTGATACATGAACGTAAACAAGTACAAACCTGTATCAGTCGCAAATCAGTACAGTACAGTCTTGCGAGACATTACAGTCTTGCATTGATAGCATGCCGTGTAGAATTAAAGCTTTGATAGCGGCTAAAGGTGGCTCAACTAAGTATTGACTTTTACTAACATTAATTTCACTTTTCTTTAAAACTTAATAAACCTATGCTTTTCTAAATTATTGCTGTTTTATTTATGTCAAATAAATCGGTAATTGATTGGATAATATAAAAATAAAAAACAAATTAATTTAAAATAATAAAACGGTACAATATCACCCGGTAATTAATATTTTACATGAAATCTTGCAGTGCGTCTAATAGTTTGTCCAGAGACTGTATAGTGTGTCAACGATAAGAATCGGACATCAAATTTTTCGCAAGCTAGACACGAGCAATTTTAATCATACACATTTTCATTGTACCTATAAAAAAAAGGTAAAGTCATAGACAATTTAAAATTGGTATAGTTTGTATTGTTTCTTGCTACTTTTTTAAAATACCAGCTAATTTATTAAATATTGTTTGATTTCTATAATTTAAATGCTAACATATGTAAAGTTGCTTCTTTTTTCTTTAAAAAACAGAAAGTTTTACTATACCGTTCGTTCATTGAGCGAAAACAGTGTACATGTAGAATGTATTTGGCGATAATCTGGCAACCTGTTTGTTATGATCTGCTATCAGAATGTTGCGAATAAGCTATAGTTTAGAATGATATTCTGAGCAAATAAAAGTGAACACGTCAGAAATTTCCACATTGATACGATGCGCCGAGACATACCCAACAGACAACTCATAATGAAATTTCTATGCAAAACGACTAATTTTATTTTTTAGTAATTGGCATTTAAAATGTAAAAAATGAACATTGGGCTGTTGTAGAGAGTAGTACAAGATATGAATTAATACAAAGTTAAAATTTTCCTTTATGTAAAAGATTATTATTGTTGAATTGTTATTTATTAATTTTATTCTATGCAACACACTTTCCGCCAAATAATCAGACAAGTGTTTATTTGGGTGTATTTTAGAAGCAATCAATGACATCACATGTCTCACAGGTTTTTACATAGCTTTTCAACTGGGAGCACATCTCTACCTTATTCTAGCTTCGAGGAATGGATCACCCCCTATTTTTTCTAGCCTTGATCTCCCCCGTCTACTTCCCTTCTGAATAGACACGTCCAATTATTGTTGAGATTTGAATTTTATGAGCGGGGATGTTCGTTTGGAAGAGGATATTCCCCATGTTTTGATTTGAAAGCATATAGTTGAATAGTTCTGATCAAATGCAATTCGAAACTCTATTCATGTGGTGTGTTTCTGTGTTTTATTTTTTGCTCACATGTAATACTAACAAAAATATCGTTATTTTACAAATCTGTAAATGTTTATCCTTTGCAGTAAGTTGCTTTCCCTTTGTAGTACTTTAGTCACAGTAAAGCAACATTATCTGACATTCTGTAAAAGTTGTTTTTCCTTTGTAGTACTTTAGTCACAGTAAAGCAACATTATCTGACATTCTGTAAAAGTTGTTTTTCCTTTGTAGTACTTTAGTCACAGTAAAGCACATTATCTGACATCTGTAAAAGTTGTTTTTCCTTTGTAGTACTCAAAAGTCACAGTAAAGCCGTTTATCTAACATTTCTGTAAAAGTTGTTTTTCCTTTAAGTAGTTAGTTACAGTAAGACAAGGATTTTTATGTAGAAGAGTTTGTCCTTTGTGATAGTTTAGTAAAGCAACGTTATTATTCATTGTGTGTAGAAGTTTCTTTTCCTTTATAGAACTTTAGTTAATGTAAAGCAACGTTATTAAACATTCCGTAAAAGTTTTTTTTCCATAGTAGCAGTTTGTTGAATATAGTAGTAAAAGCATCAATATTAAACTAGTCTGTTAGCGTTAACTTTCCTTTGTGGTTGCTATACACTAAAAGTACCAGTGATAGGTTTTTGTTAAGAGTAGTGAAAAGTTTGATAAAAAAATAATGAAAAATAAAATCATATTATTTTTTATAATATTTTCAGAAACTTCTTTTTTGGATATCCTTTCCCAAACTGTCAAAAACATTTATAGTGTAGAAATATAAATGAATTGCTAAATGTAAAAAAGGGTTAAATGCACCGTAAAATTTACACACACGCTTCTTCTTTAAATAAAATGTTGCAAGAAAGAAATGCAGTTGGAAATTGTCTAAGAGACTGCTTTACCCTATTTGCTGTTTCAAATACTGTGCTTAAAAATAAAAATTCACTTTACTATATGAAAGAAAGTTATGTAAAAAGTATACAACTTTAACTTATATAAACGATTACCTTTTATCTAAATTTATTCAAATCCCTTACGCTTCGTAAATATCAACATCTTTATTTATGAGGGATGCACGTTTTCAGAAATTCAAATTTTTTCGCCCAATGATCCCAAATCAAGTTGGTGGCTTTACAGGTCTCAGGTGCAAAAGATAGGGAGCAAATAGAAACCTCCTATCAGACGATTTCAGCGATAACAACCCCCCCCTCCATCAGGGAAACGGGGATTAACTCGTGTTGAACCACCTGGGGCTAGATTTAGCAAGCGATACGATGAGGTTTACCATCAGGACTGCACACTGAATTTCAAATTTACGATCTCTAATTTTGTGGGTGATAGTTAGAATAGGAGTCCTTGGGTGCATAGATAGCTTAGTTATCCACTTTTAATTGGGGTAGCTTCGTGTTAATGTAATTTGTTGTTTGCAGGGAAATGGCAAGGGTTTGGTAGTGGGAGGGTTTGTTGTTAGATAGTAAGAGCTATTGATGGTAAGAATGGCTTAATTTAGATGAACTTATGAAATACTAGCTTATGAATTACTAGAAATTTAAAACTTTACCATATGTTTTATGTATATGTAACAAGATATTTCTTGAACAGTACGTATTTTTAGGTCGAAAGACGATTTTGAAATTTGTAAATTTTCTCTAAATTCCTTTTTTTAAAACACGATTTTTCAAAACGTTGAACTGATATCTTAAAATCCCTTTTGCGGCATGCTTATAGAACTGTTTGACATCCTGTAAACGTAGGCGGATACCTTAATACGCTACTTGTTGGAATTTGTTTTATACAGTGTTTTCAATGAAACAAGCTTTAGAAATTTCCAATTTTTTAAACAATAACCTCATCCGTACTAATCCTCAATCCGTAATACTAATTTTAAGGAGCAATTTTTGCTAATATTTAAACATTTATAATGCTTAAGTATTTATATGCTTACTTAATACTTAATACTTTAGCATTATAAATGCTTAAGTATTTATATAAATAAAATCTAAGTTTGTTCTTGGGACCTATCTCTAACAATATATACAAAAAAGACTTGCATTTTAATCAAAATAAATTGTAAACATCATAATATTGTTTTAAGATAAATTTAAACATCTAATTAAAAAGCATCCCCAAAACACTGCAATTACAAACTTAATCTTCTTTAATAAATTTCCATTCTTCTACCAAAAGACCACTCGACTTTGTACCAGCTTTGGAAATAATACTTCACTAGTAAACGGTCGAAAAGAAAAGGCACTCTTCGCCGAAATACTTCTGTTCGGCTAATAGCGAAAAAAATCCCTCAATTTGTTCGGCCTAATTAAATCTTTCTGCGCCCAAATCGAGTACACACGTCACGATGGGAGTTTTCTTTCTCTGTGTTTTTTTGGATGTGCGTGATCAAAACTTTTATCATTTGATTAATTTTTCGAATTATTTTTCTTTGGTTATTTCTTACACTCGTTTTTTGTACTTGTTTTCAAAGGAAAGGTCATATGTTGAAACACATTTTTGTGTTTCTCTTTGAAACAATTTTTTTGGTACAATAACCATTTTTCGTGTGACTGTAGTTGTAGAACAACATTTCCGAACAATGCACTGTTGCTCTTTTATATCAAAGCATTATAATGTATTGTAATATATTAATGTATTGTGTAATATTTTTTTTATGGATTGAAATATTAAATAATGGTTTAAATGGACCAATAAGGGCGTTATGTAAATTTTATTACGCTATTTTCTATTCTGTATAAAATGCTTTTATAAAGTAAATATTCGGAAACATCCGTATTCGTTGATTAAATTTTAATTGAGTGTAACTACATGATGTATTATTCGGAAACATCCGGAAAGTAAATATTCGGGAAGTAATTGAACATCGATTGTTGATTATTATTGAGTGTAACTACATGATGTATTCGGAAACATCCGGTAAGTAATATTGGGAATTTGAACTCGTATTGTGATAATTTTAATTGAGTGTAACTACATGATGTATATTCGGGAACATCCGGAAAGTAAATATTCGGGAAGTAAATATTCGGAAACATCCGTATTCGTTGATTAAATTTTAATTGAGTGTAACTACATGATGTATTGAAAGTTCATGCATTAATTCTTCTTCAAAAATTAACAAAGAAGAAGAGAGAAACGCTGCAACTGCACGTATGTACTCTTCTACTCCAGAGATCCAAATACATGAACCTTTTAAAAATTAACTTCACAACTTTATATTTTACAGTTTTCTTAATAAAACATCTTCTATTATACATAAGAATAATGTTCTCTCTAAAACTACCAATATCGAAGTAGTTGACAGGTACAGTCGTTTATTTGTGTAAAAAATGACGTAACACTAGGGTCAAGTGTGATGTCGTAGGTCTAACAAAAAACTTAGTGTTTCCAGGAGTACGTTTATCATTTTGAATTGAAAAGAATTGTTAGAATGGACTCTTTATTACAAAAAAACTGGGGGCCGTAGTGAGCCTAGTGGTCAGCGTCTCGGTCTCGGGATCGGAAGGTCCTGCGATCGAGTCCCGGTACCACTGAAGACCTACCGAGTATATGCGGAGTACGCGCTCGTTAAATCTGTTGGGTCCGAAAGTCCTCTAAATTCCCATACCAAATCAATACCTCTGGGGGTGACAAGCCATTTCTGGGGATCCTCTAGTTGGCCTCTGTCTCTAAAAATTAGATGGATCCACTTATGTGTGTGTGTTGTCTGTTGTGTCTGTCTTACTTGACGAAGGTTTATAAGCGGGTCGCTGACCAAGCACACAAACCTGAATATATATGTCTACCAACCAACCAACCAACAAAAAACTGACCGAGCTTGTTTGTGCATTAACAGCAAATTTTTTTTATGCTTGAAACATCAAATTTTATTAAATTGATGTACTATACAGACTTTAATTTAGCTACTAAAAATACACATTTACGGGGAAATCTTGGGACAACCTTCTGAGGGATAAGCAAAGTGGCTTGAAGTGTACGCTTGTTTTTATCTCAGATGTACGAGGTTTAAATTAAAACTTTTAACTGAAAATGTAATATTTTTTTTAAAATTATATTTTTGTAGTAGATGGTTATAAATGTCTCCTCCATGCTCTAAATTTAAAATTTAATAAAATTATCAAATTTATAAATGTAAAAAGTTATGTGTGTTGATGGAAACCCGGATAGCCAGGTGTCGGGTTTATTCTTCTGTATGCTTCAGAGGGTTTTAAGTTGGCTACCCAGTGCCCGCGGTTAGTCGCCAGCCTCTTAACTAGACCATGGTTTCAAATTTTAAATGTGGTCTTCAAAACCAATGACCAACAATTACCGACTGGGCGACTGAGTGGTCAGGCAGCTGACTAGACAGTCAAAAAGTTCCGGGTTCAAATACAGGCATAAGTGCATATATATTTGTGTTGTGTGTTTGTATTTGTCCTGAGTACACTGCGACGTACGTGCTATGTTCAATACGTGGAGTCGAAAGTCCCAAACTAGCGCACTATGGCTACACTGGTTTGCTTTGGGTGCCCGTTCGGTGTCGATCTCGGCATTTGACCAGCAATCTAAATTACGAGGCATAATTTGGCTGTGTAAAAAATTCATGGAGGCTATAAATAGACAGCTGGAGAACGTACAAACTAGCCTTAACTAACCTAACCAACTGGGCCCGGATGGCCTAGTGGTTTGGATCGCAGCCCATTACGCTAACAGCCTGTGCGCTGTAACGGGTGCGGGTTCGATTCCCGCCTTGGCCGTGGATGTACCTTCTCCCTCTGTGTCAGTAAAAATTTTATCTGTGTCTGTCTTACTTGACGAATGTTTATAAGTGGGTCTCTGATCAAGCAAACAAACCGGAATATATATGTACCAACCAACCAATCTAACCAACAGTCACTACGAGTGTAATTGTAGCTCTAGTAGTTTGCTAATCTACCTTAACTTAATCGAATTAAACTATATTCAGATAAAAATTCACTGAATTCAAATGCTTCATTATTACTTCTATTTTATAATATATTTCTATAAATCTCCCTCCATTCCCCCTCATATGAATACAACATTTACATAAATCTTCCAAATCCTCATTCGCAAGCAATAATCCCCGCGAGTGCCGAATCCATTAACTCAGATAATTTTCTCGACAATTCTGTAATAACATCCTTACTGCGGAAGAATAATTTAAGTTCGAACTCACCTTAAATTATAAATACACAAAGTTTTAAACCTTAGAATGACACAAGGCCAGAGTTTCCGTCCTAATCTCTATCTCCATGAATAATTTCTGCAATTTGCTTCAATTCCGGACATAAATTCCTTCTAGATGTTGAGTTTCACAAAATATTTACATTCATTATTAAGCGCAAAGATGGCAACAGAGAAGGACTCATTTGTTATCATCCCATTATTTCTAATCAATTGATTTAGTGTCTTGTCTGGGACATTTTAAGTGGAATTCAGACAACTGATTCTAAGAAAAATAATATTTTAATTAGTTAGTTATGAATATTGATAATTTGCATTATATTGGTCAATAAAAGATCTGAAACTTAATTTATATTTTTATTTTGGAGTTACACTGATATAAAGTTGTGTATAAAAAAATTAAACTAGCGCCTTTGAACTTATATTTATAAAAGTGTTTTAATAATGAAATATAATTTGTTTCCTCAATATCTTTTTTTGAATATTTATACCTGATGTTCATGTTGAATGATAATTGTCAATAAAATTATCAATATAATATTTTCTTCTATAAGTCGTTAAAAGGAAAGAAAACTTAAAAGTTTACATCGACACATTTGAAGTTTTTATGGTGATATAAATAAAGATTAAAAAAATTGCTTTTATAAAGTCAATTTTAAAATAATTGGGGTATTAGAAAACACACCGATGTAATATTAATTAACAATCAATCAACAAAAACTAATTTTATATACCCGGCGTTGCACGAGTGTACCCATATTAATGCACTAAACTGCTATGATGTACAGCGACCGGTCTTAATTTAAAGATTTCTCTATGTTGTCAATTAATGAAGCTTGACAAATCAGATAAGCATTGTAATTCAGCAAAACTTGATACATGTAGCTAGCCTACTTTAATATTTCTCAATCGCTAAAAGTCGATATTGACAGATCCTATCCATACCATACATTACATCATAGTTATATCCTATTTTAAACCAAAATTTATCATATGTTTAATTACACTGTAAGTCTATAAGATCGATTTTAAATAGAGTCAGAACTTTAGGCAGAACTTTCGAATATAAAGCCGCAGAAACTTTTAAAGTAGCGGAATAATATTCCAGTTCTATTCTGCGTATTTTGACACCTTTTCTAAGCTTTGCTTTTGTAGTTCACGAAGGGATAGATTTTACGGTAAACAAATACGCAATCACACATTAATATTATAGATATTGTCTTTACTTATACCTGCACTGCTTATAACAATTAGAGGAGCGCATGGTTTAAACCCTTTCACCCTCCATGATTCCATATGGAATCATCAGCTTGCCATCTTTTTCTCACCCAGTACTTATAGATACTTAAGTAAGTAAGTTAAGTACTTAAGTAAACCCAGCACTTATTTATCGTTAGATGAAAGAATAATGTCTTTTAAAGAATTAAATTATGTTTTGTTTAAATGAAAATATGAAAAACATGGTAAAAAAAATCACACTGAAACTATTTTATTAAATAAATTGAACCTAAATTCTTTACGCTTGCTATTTTAGATGTTTAAAAATTGATTTCAAAATTTTTAATAAAATTTTTGAAAAATTATTGTTATAATTTTTTCAAAAGTTATGATTCCAATTTTTCGAGTTAATTTTTTTTTTTAAATTAAGATTTTCCCTCTGTTTTTACCATTTCATTCTGGATGCATAATGAATCTATTTCACAAATTTTAGACTTTTGGAATAAAAAAATAGAAAGTTAGAACTGAAACGGTTAGTAAAAGTATGAAAAGTGATCCCCTAATTGTTTTGAGCAGTGTAAATAAATATATTACACATTTAGTTTATTTGCAGTTAAATTTTTCGAGTCTCAACGTTTAAATAAATAATAATAAAATGTATTGAGTACAAAATCGCTATAAAAATATCGTGAAAAATCCCCCACTAAATATAGAATACAAAGAATCCAATTTCTTAAGTCCAATTTCTTTATATTTTACAATAAATTCGTGCCAAGAATACTTATACGTCAGTATTTGTTAACTTCATTTCCTTTCGATACATCTTTATCTTCAGGGCATCCAACCTAATATTTAGGTACTGAAAAGAAGTACATAAAAGAAATAGCTGCGATATTATAAAAAATGAAACTACATGGTAGCGTTGTAATGATGAAATGAAACGAAATGCTTGAATGGTTTGAAGGAGATGAAATTTTATTACAGATACTGAAATATATTTCACATGTGTTAAAAAAGAAAAAAGAATTGTATGTTTGTTAAAATATTTTTTAAAGCTCTTCACAAAGAAATGTTATTTAAAGAATTCTGTTTAATGATTAAATAAAACCGAAAGTTAAGATTGCATTTGTTTTTGAGTTTAACAAATTTAAAACTAAATTTAGAGTTGTCCTATTTTATTAAATTTATTTACTATCATTATAAGAGTAAATGCAACTTTGTAACTAAAAGTATTTTAGTCGTTGCAGTGAACAAAAATATAATAAATACTATTAAAAAAAATTAGTTATTATTGATATAGAATTTTAATGGTATTGAAAGGTATATATATATATTAAAATAGGGAAATCTAATTTTCTTTTAAGTTAAACTAGTAAAAAAAAGTTTAAGCTTTGGCTACTTTGTTTATGGTTTCGGAAATAATCTCGCCAAATACCACGTGGTTTTAATATCTCTAGTTATAATCTTGTCTTGAATGAACTATAGATAAGTTTAGGTTGTTCGTTTTCTTGGGTCCAAGTTGATTAAGTTTAAGTGCGAAGGTGGTTCAATTCTTAATTTGTGGTACACAGCTAAACTAAATGCTGCAAGAGTTGGTTACTGGTGCATGTTGAATCTGCTTGTGATATAAAGTCCCACAAAATAAGATCAAGAAATAGGACCAGCAAATAAGATTATCTGCTGGTTGGGAAGTTTGCGCTCTAGATTGTAGTTAAATTGTGCATACTCTTTAAAAACTTGTTGGCGATAGTGCTCGTTGAAATGTTCGTTAAGGGTCTTGTATGGTAACAGATCTCTGTACAATTCCAATGGGGAAACTTTGGCCCCTGTTTTTGAATAAAATATACGACATGTACTCACGAGAAAACTTACCAAAAAATACAGAAGAAAGTTATTTTGGCTTTAAAATTAATAATAAATATAATTTTAAAGATATTAATATGTTATAATTAAAAAAAAATTTGTTTAGATATTTACATGCCGTTAGTGCAGCCATCTGAAGTTTGTGAATAAATACTAAAATTTTGTTTTAATTATAACTAAATAATAACTTTAAAATTATACTTATTAATTATTTTAATGGAAACATAACTTTCTTCCGAATGTTTTTGGTAGGGTTTCGTGAGTACATGTCGTATATTTTATTTAAAAACAGCGGCAAAAGTTTCCAAATTGAAATTATATAGAGATCTGTTACCATACAGGACCCTTAAAGCCTATGTTACACGAGACAACACTTTTAAAGCAATATTACTGAAATATGCTGACCTTCAGCTAGAAAATTTTCTAGCAACATTTATGGGCAATGCGATTTCTTCCAGCATTGAACGAAAGGTATGGTCACATATCACACCGGACTTCCGACTGATGACGTAGTCAGTCGCTATTGAGAGGCTCGGCGTCAAATGGCCGAAAGGCCAAGAATGAGCGTTGGATAAAGTAAAGTAATAAGTAAGCATATCACACCGGGGGCGGAAAAGTGACCTATCGGACAAATAGGAGTTTTCGAGCTATTAATGCTAAATATTCAAAAATTAATTACCTAGTGATTAGTGAAAATATAAAAGTAATTGGTAGAATAGTTGGAATACAATTAGCGGATCCGTAGTTTTTTAGCCTACTTTTCTTTTTTTAATTCGAAAGAATTAAAAAAATGAAATAGTAGGTATTGACATGCGGTCGATGTCCGTCTGTCTGTCTGTCCGTACCCCCTTACAAAATCGGTTCTATCCATCGGATCTTAAAAATTCGTTTTTTGTTAGAAAGCTATGACCTCAGATACCCAACTTTCATACTTTTTGTCTGTCTGTCTGTACGTCCGGATGGACATAAATCTACTATCTCTCGGCGAATTTCCCATTGAATTAGCATTGAAATTCAATTTTGAGTCATTTAAATCACTGTAGGTATTGAAATGCGGTTGATGTCCATCTGTCTGTCTGTTCGTATGTCTGTCTGTCTGTCCATCTGTCTGTCTGTCCGTACCCCCTTCCAAAATCGGTTCTATCCATCGCATCTTAAATTTTTTTTTGTTAGAAAGCTATGACCTCAGATACCTAACTTTCATACTTTTTGTCCGTCTGTCTGTACGTCCGGACGGGCATAAATCTACTATCTGTCGGCGAATTTCCCATTGAATTAGCATTGAAATTCAATTTTGAGTCATTTAAATCGCTGTAGGTATTGAAATGCGGTTGATGTCCATCTGTCTGTCTGTTCGTATGTCTGTCTGTCTGTCTGTCTGTCCGTCTGTCCGTATCCATCTTCCAAAATCGGTTCTATCCCTCGGATCTTAAAAATTCTTTTTTTGTTAGAAAGCTATGACCTCAGATACCCAACTTTCATACTTTTTGTCCGTCTGTCTGTACGTCCGGACGGACATAAATCTACTATCTTTCGGCGAATTTCCCATTGAATTAGCATTGAAATTCAATTTTGAGTCATTTAAATCACTGTTGCCAAATCAACAATGGCATGAGAAACTTTATTTATTTAAACATATTTGAAGCAAAATAATATTTTCATGAATCAGTTTGGAATGACGTCATAAAATGTAGCACAATTTGATTCTTTGATTATTCATTATTTATCTACCAAGAAAGCGGCAAGGCATACTTTTGCATGCAATTATGCTTAGTTTTAATTTACATTTCTTATTTTTTAATGCAGTTCGGAGTAGTTTCATTACTTTTGTTATTAATAAATATTTAATTATTCTTCGAACTACAAATAAATCACGAGCAGATGATAAATAATATTTAATTAATTTGCGAAAGAATATTAAGGAAAATAGTTGATTTTGGCTTTTAGAAGTTTAAATTATAGCTGGGTGCTGTGTTTCGATTTTTTTTTCTAAAGTGTATAAATCTAGTGTAGAAACGGCTGTTGATGATATTTACTTTAGGAACCTAGTTTTTTTCCCGATTAGAACTTCAGTAAGTATTTAAGTAACAGGAAAGTAGGCTATTTTAGTTCTTTATGAACTTCTTGTTTTTAAATGAAATGCAATGGAAAAATAAAATTAAGACGATTTTCCTGAAAGACTGGCATTTTGAAGTTAGGTCACTTTTCCGCGCACGGTGCGATATTTTCTGTCAATATTTTACTCATTATCGACATGTACCAGTTAATACACTGTCACGGCATTTAATAGTTTGGAGAGTTAGCAACTACTTTCTTTCACCGCCTTTTAGTTGGAATTTAAAACCCTCTAAGCTAGTCGAGATTTGACGTAAGTTCATCAGGATCATAGGGATCATAGTGAAAGCATTATAATGGCAGATCACGTGACCTCCAATTACGGGAGCAGGATACGCAAGGAGCCAAGATTACCCTGGTAAACTTGCCAGTGTTGCCATCTCTTTAATGAGAAAAATACTACAACGTCATCGAAAAAATATCATTTAATACTAAAATTACCATAAAAATACCAAAAAAGCGTTTCACATATTTTTATAAAGTTACTAAAAAGAGCCCATAATGCAGATATGGTATTTTTAAAAAATAATTTTTGTATTAAATGGTATTTTTTCGATGACGCTTTATTTTTTTCCCATTAAAGAGGTGGCAACACTCGCAAGTTTGCCATGGTAATCTTGACTCCATGCGTGTCCAGCCGCATTTGGAGGTCACGTGATGTGCCGCTATACTACTTTTACTATGATATCTATAATCAGAATAATGATCTTAGGTAAACTCGGGTCTCCGTAACGCCAAAGTTGTCGCGACTCTGTCTACTTCAGCAATGTCCAGTGACACTCGTCGATCCTGGATTCATTATCTCCGGAAAACAGTTAACTTGTTCTCACGAAACAAGAACACACAATATTTAAGGGCGACGGAAAATAAAAGGTAGTTTAATAGGAAACAACCTCCTTTTTCTTTGTTCTATGTTTGCACAATCATACGTTTTATGTCATTTCGTTGGTAAAAGGTCAAGCACTTGATTACAAGAATAGACTTTTCCAAAGTCAAGAAAATGTGGCCATCAAAACTTTTATGGCCGGTTTTTGATGAAACTTGTCAATGTTAATGTAATAAAAGTAATTCTTATTGGATACAAGCGATATGACAGAGTAAAATTGTTTCAAACTAGGGGTGTGCAACACTACAAGACTTTAAATTACTAATCAATAATTCAATATATTTAAAAGTACTTATCTATATACATAAAAGGCAACTTCCGTTTGTCTGTATAAGACACGAGATCTAAAGAGCCACGCAACAGATCGTCACGAAATTTGGCACAAAAATTCATCTCATCTCCGGAACAAATATAGGTTAAGAATTTTTCGAATCGGACCATTCCTTCTATCGTTTTCGAACGTTTTTCTGAAAAAACTACACCAAACTCAAATCCGATAAATTTTTTTTTACTTTCCTGATGCCATCTGCTGAAAAAATTAAATAAAACTTTTAAAAAAAATAATTAAAATTGAAAATGTTTAAATATTTATTAGAAGTTGTATGAAATGTGATTTCCTCGAAAACCTTATCATGACGACCGACAGGCAATAGGAACCCGTGCACAAAGTTTGAATTCCGTAGCTCTTTTAGATCGAGATGTAGAGTGGTTTCAGACAAATAGACTGAATTTGTTGCCACATCAACGATGGCATAAAAAACTTTATTTTTTTGAAAATATTATTTAAAATAAAGTTTATTTTTCGTAAATCAGTTTGGAGTGACGTCATAAAATGTAGCAGCAATGTGATTCTTTGATCGTTCATTACTTGTTTACTAAGAAAGTGGCAAGGCATTATATTTTTTGCATACAATTCTGGTTAGTTTTATCTTTCCATTTCATTTTTTTTTAGTGCAGTTTGGTGAAGCTTCATATTTTTTGTTGCAGATAAATAGTAATTAATTATTATTCGAACTACAAATAAATTAAGCTGACCATAAATAATATTAATCCAATTTGCGAAAGATGAATTAATGAAAATAGTTAATTTGAGCTTTTAAGAAATTAACTTATAACTGGATACTGTGTTTGGCGATTTTTATTCTTATGTGCATAAATCTTAAGTAGAGGCGGTTCTGGTAACCAAACCTACTTGTTTTCCCGATAAAAAGTTCAGTAAGCATTTAAGTAACAAGAAAGTAGTCGATTTCAGTTCTTTTAGAACTTATTTTTTAATACTTTCTATACTCTAAAAATATTACAGCGTGGGAGTGCACGAAAATAGCCCCATTTCGAATCGCACAGGTTTTAGTTTCGAGTTTTCAAAAGAAATTTTGATTTCCTTGAAAGTAATTTAACTTTTCTCTTGGAGAAGATGTTTTAAATTTTAATTATGGAAAATAAATATTTGCTTTTAAAACTGAATTTTTAATTACTTTTATCGATTTTTCAAAACCACGTTAAAATAATTAGTTTTTATTAAAAAAATCCAATTAAAGCTTTATATACTTTTTTCCTATAAAATTTAGTTTATTACTAGCAAATGAATACTGGTTTTTTTCATGGGCTTATATAGGTAAAATTGCATTGAAATTTATTTACCATTAGTATACTATAGAGAAAGAGTTCGGTTATTGTTCCTGATTAACTTAACTTAAAAATTTAAAATCCTTTGATTCATTCTCTTTTCATTTTTCCTTTGATTCATTTGTTATTAGCTCATTACATAAGGTATATACTGTCTACGTAATGCGACCCCATTCTTGAACAACGAAAATAATCGTCAATGAGAACGTGAACTTTCATCATAAGCTTTCACAAAAACCCAATTATGCTAATTGAACCACGATTGTAAAATAATATTTCAATACATATTTTCGAGTCACAATCTCAATTATGAGACAAAAGAAATATTCGCCCTTTTTAACGATAATTTTGAGATTTTATAGAGCTTGGGGAAATATTTGTCTAGAACTTAGTTTAAGGTGACACGGTACCACTTTAAAAAAAAAATCTTTAATTTTGATATATTCACTATAAAATTGATGTTTTATTACTTCAATCTGTATTTAAAAACAATATATGACAAGAAAAGTTTAAAAAATAATTTTTTAAGTTATTTAAATAAAATTAATTTTTTAAAAACTTTTTTTAAAATGCTAAGGATTTTTTAAATACAAATATTTTAACCCAATTTTTTTCTCACGTACTTTAAACTGTTTTACATAAGATTTGGCATCCATATTTGATTTATCTTCAGTAGTTGTTTTATAAAAAATATTTATCTGGAAAATCCCGAATTATTTTAGCATATTTGAAAGATTTCGACTTTAGTATTTTTTTATAAAAAAAGTATTACTTTTGAAAACAATTTTAATGCCAATTCTTAATGTTAACATATTTGACAGACTGCATAAAAAAATTCCTTAGACTTTTATCAATAACTAGGTGGCACGCCCCTGCTCGCTATCGCTCGCCAACCCCCGGGAACTGCTTGTGCAGTTCCCTTTGGATCGCTTTGCGATCCAGGCTCGCTTCGCTCGCTCACCGTTCATTGAAATATTTTAGTCTAGCCTTTGGTATCCTTTTAAAATAAAATAATTACAAATTAATGTTTATAAAGTTATACGCCTGTGTTTTTTATTAACAATAGTGTTTGGTAGTTCAGTCAATCGAAATTATAAGGTAAACGGACCTAAAAAAGCATGGGTTACCTAAAGAATCGTGCACGGCAAATTTACGTCAAATCTGGTAGCCCCGAAAATTGGTGTTATGGCAACCTTTGGCCGAAATTAGCAATTGCATTGCCAATTTCTAAATGTTAATCCATTTAAATCTTAAATGCATATAATTTATTTTGAAGTTTTTTACACCAATCTTCTATCAATTATATGCTTAACGATTTTAAATAACTATTTACTTTTTTTAAATAAATTCTTCGTCATTTTAACGTTCCACGTTTTCCATAAATCTGGTCTGCAATGTAATGAATTTTTCCTGTTACGTAAAAGTTTATTTTCTTTTAAATTTTTCAAAAATTAAAAAGAAAATATTCATTTCATTTTCATTTTTGAAATTTCATTCGAGATGGCAACCATCTCGGCAATTGCCGGAGTTTGTTGTCATTTCGACTTGGCGAGAGTTTCTAATAGTCGCCAAATCCGGGCACGATTCTTTTGGTTAACCAAAGCATGTCCGGCAATTTTTTTGCCAAATCTGGTAACCCCGAAAAATCAATTTTATGGCAACCCTTGGCGACAAATTTTAGACGCAATCGCCAACTATCGCATTTTGGGCGAAGTTGTGAAAAATATGACAACGCTTCGCCGCTACTTGTAAAATTTCAATCCTTTGCAATCTACTAATTTCGTAGTGTTTTTAGTAAGTTTCGTAGTGTTTACTTTTTACAGCTATTCCTGAAATTGCCAATTCTTCGTCATCCACTAATTTCGTAGTGCTTTAAAAAAATGTGTTCAATGTTTTTCTGCTGTATCGAACTATGTTTTGGGCATAATATTTAAAGTTATTTTTTCCTTTTTCGCCTTTTTAAAACCATTCCTGAAAGTATACTTTTTTGTTGTTTTCAATCGGCCATTTTGAAAATGGGTAATATTTTTGGTCACTTCAGTCGACCGTTTTGAAGGAAAGTCGCCAAATCCAGACAGGGTCCTTTAGATTAATCAATTATAATTTAAATTTTATACATTAAACGCCCCTAATATTATGCATGTTTAAAGTTAAACTTACTGATTATATCCTAAAGTTGTTGTTCTTTTGGCCTTATTGCAGTCATTCCCGAAATTGTCAATCCTTGTGTTATTTCGTGGTGCTTTTCTCAAAAAAATATACATTCAATGTTTTTCTGCCGTATCGAACTATGGTTTTGTGCATAATATTTATAGTTATTTTTCCCTTTTTCAAGCCATTCCTGAAGAAACACTTTTTTGTTGTTTTCAGTCGACCATTTTGAAATTAGTAGTATTTTGGTTCATTTCGATTGTTGCCATTCCAGAGTTAGAAATATATGGAAATTTGGGTGCCGTATAAGAGTATTATATATATAGATTAAAAAAGCATTAGCGTTTTGAAAAACTTGTCATCAAGAAAAAATGAATACCGAGAAAAACACATTTAAAGTTTTCATTCGTTTGCATTTTTATCCTAACTTTCCTCATAAAAAGTGGAATAACTTTTTTTTAAATATAGCTAGTCTTCTTAAACTTGGTATGGTAGACTTATTTAGAAGATTTAAAACTTTAAAGTTTGCACACACATACAAATAAAAAAAATCGCAATTTTTGCCATTTTTGAGGTACTGTGTCCCCTTAAGTCGAAAGTTCAATTCTGAATCAAATACCACATTAGGCTAGATTGCCATCAAGACATTATTTATGCGTGAAAGTGTGTGTTGTAATAGTTCTTACACTTATTCTGTAGCTAGTTATACTATTTCTAAGTAGATGTTAGAAATATAAAATTTATTATTTTTATCATTATTTTTGGATATGAGTGTATATAATTATCTATTTATTTAAAAATACACACAATACAGAAAAAATCCAATTACAGTGTTGCAAAAAACAGACAAATAAAAGTTCAAATCACGAAAATTTCGATAAAAATTCATTTAACCATTTTAAAATTCGAACACATAGCTTTGAAAACTAAGGCCTATTTCTTTAAAAGTTTTTGTCAGAACGATATTTATAAAAATAATTACATTATAAGCAGTGAAACTAAAACGCCAAAATCTTTTTATCAATACAAAACTAAAATATAAGCATTCCTTGAAATTAAAAGGAGTAAACAAACTATTTATGTAATAAATCTTTTCCTTCACGTCTTCCATAACTCCCATACTCCTTTTATCCTAACCAAACCAAAATGGAACTCTCCGAATGTTATCTAAATTGAATTCCTTTTTCACACAAGAACACAACAGCGTTTTGCATGCACACAACAGCGCGAATTCTCAGATTATGACGTCAAGCACATAGAATAAACACTCCAGCTGTAATCCCCCTTTGTAATAAAATAAAGCTAAGTGGCATCAATGTTTAATGAACGTAGGAGTTTTCTGAATGCATTTTTGCTATTGAGTTAAGAAGAAGATGGAGATGATTGGCGAGAAACAAGTGAAGCCAGTCGCCAAGCAATCTTAGTAAGTACAAACAAACAACCATAGATATCATAGTTAAAGTATTAGATTGGCAGATCACGTGACCTCCAATGCTAACGACGGGACGCGCGTGGAGGCCAAAATAAGGGGGCAAAATGGCCAGTGTTGTTGCCACATTAAGGAGAAAAATACTACGAAAAAATACCATTTAATTCTAAAATTACAAAAAAATATCGTAAAAATGCTACCTGCATTTTGGAATCTTTTTAGTGACTTTAAACCCTTTTCCAGTATTTTTTTGTAATTTTAGAATTAAATGGTATTTTTTCGTAGTATTTTTCTCCTTAAAGTGGCAGCAACACTGGCCATTTTGCCCTCTTATTTGGCCTCCATGCGCGTCCCGTCGTTAGCATTGGAGGTCACGTGATCTGAGAATTTAATACTTTAACTATGATATCTGGGCCATAGAGATAGGAAAGAGAATAGAGAGGTCCATGTATATGCGCAGTAGCGCACAAATGAAGCAGGCTAGAGCGGTGCATCCTGGGATACCTCAGTGCCAGTTTCGGTCACTATGTTATGCGCAGTAGCTCAAAACACCGCTAGAGCGGTGCACCTTGGGATACCTCAGTGCCAGTATGTGATGCGCAGTAGCTCGAAAAACCTGACAGCCCTGCTTCAAACCATTTGAACTCATAGACCCCTCTACCTCTCCTTCCTAACTCTATGATACCTGTGCAAACAACTCACTCAATGTTAGTTCATGCTGAAACGGATCATTGTTTTCCTTAACCCTCTGAGGGATACAGACGTATAACCTCTTGCGACTTGGCATCCCCATTCGGGGACATTTTTTAAAACGTCCCTACAAACAATTAACATGGTAATTAGTTCCAAAATTGACCCGGTCCTATAGAAGAAGATCCAAATATCACTTTTCAGCCTTTGATTACAGGTATCAGTGATTTATTTCTATAAAAAAATGAAGGTGAACGAGGGTCAATACAATATTAGAGTTCTTAAAAAAATTAATTTAAACTTTTTTTTCAAACTTTTCAAAAAGTTCTTTTAGTAGTTTATTTTAAATGCATTTTGCATTATAAACAATGTTAAAATAAACTGTTAACTACAAATAAGTGATACGGCCTTTTTTTGCATTTATAGCACAAAATATGTGTATTTTTAGAGCTTAAGGCGTGTCTCTCAATAACTATTAAACATAATTTGTTTAAAAAAAATCTTTGCAAAACACATTTTTTAGCATTTATTTGTATTAAAAGTATGTTTAGATTAAGAATATACGTGTAGGATTTTGCTCGGGTATTAAGAGGATAAACCCGTCACATGGCTGACAGGTTTTCTAGCTACACATATAAATAAAAAATATATAATTTAAAAATTTTAGTAAATTTTAAAATTTAAAGCATGACGTAGCCATTCATAACCAACTACTACAGAAATATAATGTTTAAAATAATTAAGAAATTAAATTTTCAGTTCAACATTTTTATTTAAATCTCCTGCAGTGAACCAGTTTATACTTCATCTAATTTGCTTATGCCCAGAGGGTAAAAAAGCATGAATTAAAAATCAGAAAATGCAGCTGTAGTACTGATCTGAATTTATACCCAAGATGGTAGTAATTTCCTTCCCATGCATCAATGTTTAGTGAACGTATGAGTTTTCTGAAAAGAAGGATAATGCAAGAAAAATAAAATAAGAAACGGTAAGAAAAATGCGTTGTAATTATAGTTTTTATTAGAGATTCAGAAATCGCCAAGCCGATGTAGTAAGCCTATTGAAACTCCACTGTAAAAAAAACCCGCTAAATACTTCGCCAAAAGCGTTTGTTTGGGCTTACTGCAAATCGATCGATGGCTTCACTTGGGAAAACGGGTTTTGTATTGGTTTTTAGCCAGCGTCATCTCCATCTCCTTCTTAACTCTATTATTTTACCTAATGGTAACGGTGCTCCTGCGCCCGTGACACTGCAATGCGGCAGGTAAGCTGAATATGGAATTATTTTCATTCACACATGAACTCGTGACGTAGACAAACAATTAACGTTTAATTGACTTAGAGTCTTGCAGAGTGTCTATCTTGAATGCTAGCGAATGAATTCATTTATTTAATCATTAATTTTTCTGTGGACTGCATGTATGCATATTTAAGCAATAAATGTATAGTTAAGCTATTACTGAACTATGATGGTTGATAAAGGCCATCGCACTAGAGCTGCATATTAGGGTTTTTGTCTTTATTTTTTAGCCAAATACGTTGCCAAACTCACCAAATTATTTACTAATAAGCGCCAAATGGGCAAAATGTTTTTTAATAAATAATTTATAAGCTGGGTTGGTTGTTCAAAGGTCTTTGTGCTAGAACTGTATAATGGGTGTGTTTGTAGCTATATGTATTTTCTCGCTATATTATTCCCCAAAACGCGCCAAATGACCTAAAAGGTTCTATGTATTTATGAGGAATTGTGATGACATTTATGAGTGCATTTTATAGCGTATTTTTCACTTTGGAATTTTAAGGCAATGAAACAGGATTTTATACTTTATAACGAGCGGGAACAATAACATAAGCTTATGATCCTGTATCAGGTTATATGGTACACATACTTGGATCGATGTGATATTTTTTTAATCCGTGCGAAGAACGGGTATTCATTTGCTAGTGTTTAATAAAGGTGCTGGTTCCAGATTGAAATATTATTCTAGTATATAAATTATATTTTAGTAATGATATAGTCAGTTGTTATACGTCAGGTTAATATGCTGTAAGGTTATTGATTAGGTCGTAAGATTATATGCAGTAAAGTTAATGTATATGTTGTAAGGTTACTTTATGTTTGAGATATGAAAATATTTTTAGTTGCTGTCATATAAAAATCAAAGAACGCTTGTAAGGTAGAGAAGAATTAAATGTTTTTTTCTAAACAATGGATATAAAAAACATGGATATAAAAAAATAACTTAGTATAATAAGCGTTGAAATTATAAAAGTTTATGATGTATCAACTGGTACAAGGAATAAAACAAATTATTGAACAGTCAAGTCGAAAAACTCGTAATTGTTATTTTTAACAGATAGAATGAAATAGTCGTGTGAAATTTCAGTTGCTTATCTCAAAAAAAATATTCTTTTCCAATTTATAGCTTTCTTTGCAAGCAGTGCAACTTATTCGCTACCACTATGGCTTTCAATTGTTTTACAGAAAACATAGTTTCTACACTCCCCCCTCCCCAAGCTGATTTTTTAAAATGTTTCTTTTGTTTCCATAGTCTTCTGCATACATATATTCTGAACAAAAGTTTAAATAAAGACTTTTATAATACAAAGTAAAAGTACAATTACAATGTTAAAAGTTTAAAATGGAACTAAAGCAATATATTGCTTATCGACGCGATTTTCAGAATAGGCAATCAGAAATAAAGTTTTTAGATAATCGTTTGAGATTAATGTACACCAGGTAGCACACCACGTCGGCCAATAATTAAAATAAATATTGGCCGACATTGGTATGCAATATTGGCCGACGTCAAAAATGGACCCCCTAGCAAATATTGCACGACGTCGTTTTACGACATTGGCCAACATTTATCAACGTCGTACAATATCGTATATCGACATTGGCCGACATAAAAATGACACCCTTGCAGATATTGTACGACATCGGTTTACGACATTGATAATCGCATATTGACATTGGCCGACATAAAAATGGACTCCCTAGCAAATATTGTACGACGTCGGTTTACGACATTGATCAACATTAGTCGTACCTCATTCATGGGCGTTCTTTTACAGTACTTCTCAATTATACATTTTTCCATTTCCTTCGCATAACTTTTTAACTCATCTGTTTGTTGAGTAGGAAAAAAATTATTTACAAAGGTAATTTTCTTTATATTTTTCTAATTAACAAAAATTTTGTTAATTTTGAAAATTTATATTTATTGTTTGTTTGAAAATTTAAAAGAATACAGCCTTGATCATACTCTCCTCCCTGATGTAAACAAACCATAAAGCTAACGTTTTTATGTTGATCTCAGCGCCACCGATAAACCTAAAACCCGTTTTTAAAAAACCTCACATTCCTAAAACACTCGAAGAAGTCCTATTTCCGCGTTTTCTTAGTAGGCTTAACAGTTTAACACTCACGTGAATCGAGTACCTAGTAAACATCGATCAATGTTGGCCAATGTTGTTTCATCGATGTTGTATCCACAATGTCGCCAGATGTCCCCACAATATTCGAATATTTTCAAAAATTATTATTTTTTTAAATAATGACTAAAACTTATCTGCATTATTATTAACATTATTGTTTCATTCTTCCAACATCAAAATAAAATGAATTTAAAGTCATACTAATTTAAAAAAATTCCCAATGCTTGTGAATGTCGACAGATGTCGCGATTACAACGTTCAACATTCCTCGACTTTCGCAATGTTGGCCGATGTCGGTAGAATGTCGGCCAACATTGTTGTGCTACCTGGGTAATGATATTATGCAGAAATACAAAGTAAATGTAGTATTACAATAACGAAAAAAAAAACCTAAAAGCAATGCATTCAAGATATCAAACCGTATTTCCGGAATTTCGCAACCAGAAATTGAACGTTTGTTCAATAACCTTGAGATTAATATAATAACAATATTATTCGTGCTTTTTTTAATGCCCAGAAAAGTGCATAGTTTATTCTGAAGTATAACTTTTCTGAACACATGAAACACAAAAATGAGGAACTTAAAAACCGGAAACTTAAAAAATATTAAATAGAATTAAACTTAAAAACTTTTTTCCGGATGTGAAAACGGAAATGCTGAACACCTAAAATAGAAAGGTTTTGTTACATATCCTTAAAATCTGTAAATCCAATTATATTGGCTAAATTTGTTTTTGATTCTTTAGGGAACAAGTAACACAATCAGAAATCCGAGTGGGCAATAGTGCATTCAATATAGCAACTAGAATGGAATATCCAGTTTGGAATTGTATCATTGTTCTAACTTCGTAACAAAAAAAATCAGGCTTCAATTCATATAATTAAACTTTGAAAAATAAGAAAGCGGGAAGAAAACGTAAAAAATATTACTAATTTTTAATTACCAATACCAAATATCAAGCAGGATATCCGGAATACCGGAATCAGAAATCAAGATCTTTGTTTCTAGACTACGCAAACTAAAAATAGTTTCTTTAAAATATATATTCTAAATATATTCTAACCATGTAGGAAAAAATATACACTGAAAAAAATATTTATGGAATGACGCCAAATTTAGCATATGACCTAAAAATAAAACAACCGATTATAATTTGTCAAGTTAAAACAAATCACTAAGCTCCAATATATATAGATAATATATGCCATAAAAACAAAATCCGGTTTAGCTTCAATAAATAGATATTTGACCCAAAACTGAATCCGGTTAAGAGCCAGTAAATAGATATTTGACATAAAAACAAAATCCGGTTGACTTATAGTACTCCACTTTATAATTCACTAGGGTGAGAAACTTTCGTAACCCAGCTTTAAAAAAACCTACTTATGGTTTAACAGTCACAGTCGTAATTAGTCTTATCACTCCCACACATACAACAAAAGAAACCAATTTATCAGAGCAACCACACCCCTAGAATATTTCCTTAACAATGCATACTAACAAAGCCATTTACTCATAAAAAAAAATTTGAACAATTGGACATGTTTTTAGACTGCTACTGGAGTATTTGAAAAGAAAATGCATTTCCATAAGTGATTGCTATAAACTCAGCCGTGTTTAATTACCAGAATGCTTAAACGTGATGCATGTCACGTTTATTTTAAAAGGATAGTTCATGAAAGCAATTGTAGTAACTAAATTATTTCGTGTTTCAATTTAGTTTATAGTATGGTTTTATCTAAAACTATTTACTAATTTGAATTTAAAAAAAACATACAGTGCTGTCGGAAAAAATTTGAATATACGTGTCGGTTTAATATTGTTGGAAGCACTTGTTAGTACTACTTAATAAGCCATGTTTGAAGTTATTTTTAATACTATTTTTGTTTTGCAAAACTTAACACTTTCGTGTAATGACGCGTTTTAAAAAATTACCTGATGTGCTGTTCTTTAGGACAGTGTTTAGGTTGTACCCAGGGAAGTCCCTAGGTACAACCGATTTTTCTGCTGCACTGCATTTTGTTGTGTACTGTACCTACTACTGTTTTTTCGATTTCTCAAATGTCTTCAAGTTCCGATCAGAGGCCACAGACCTGCTCTTCTCAAAGAAATTTGACCACTTCCAAAACACCTTCTACGAAAAGAAACGAAGAGAGGCAGACCTAAAGGGAAATCCCTCATTTAACCGATGACGCAGAAGAAGAAAAACATGAAACGATCAAAAGCAAAAAGTCAGCTCCAAGTAAAAAGAAAGCAAAAATACATTTGAAGGATGTTGAATGCGGGAACTTAATTGAAACAGAAATGTTTGAAAATGATTAAAGAACTAAATTTGCAGAATAAATCAACAAATAATGATGAACTTCAAATAGGGGATTTGTTTTAGTGAGGTTTCTGGAAAAAACAACTGTCAAATATAACGTGGCCAATATTATTGAAGTACATGGTAATGAATTTATTGTAGATTTCCTCAAAAATATTGAAAATTCGAATAAATTTACTAAAACTGAAAAAGATGCTAAAAAATTTGAAGTCGATAGAGATGATATAATTCTAAAACTTCCAAGCACTAAATGTTGTTGGCCGATCCACAAGACGTGGACAGCAGATCTTTTCCTATGTCTTTTGATGGTTATAATCTTGGGTAGATTTAAGTATTTTTTTTTTTTTTTGCTTTAAGTCACTTTTAAAATTATGTTATTGAAAAATAAAGTTATTATTTAAAATTAGAACATACTTACTCCATTTCTGACTCTTGGTAATTACTGACATATATTAGTTTTTTTATAAATAAAAAAACACATTTGGAAAATGCATTTGTCAATTGTATTATATGTATTTGGGAAAACGTTTCGAATTAAGAAAAAATAAAAGTTTGATATTTTTTAAAATAATTTAAAGGTGTTATTTAGTTGCTTAAAATTGCACCATTTTTTAATACCAATTTAATAACTCGTGTGTACCTGTAGTTTGAAGTTATTCAGAGTAAAATCAAAACTAATCTTATATAAAGTTAATTTCAGTTTCAAATTAATAAAATTAATTTTTAATTCATAAGTCATTTTTATTAGCTAAATTTAGGTTTTGAAAATTCCGTTTTCGTGTTTTTTTCATTGGTTAATTATTAAATTTTTAAAAAAAGTTTTGAAAAATTTAATCACTTTTCAACAATCACCGATAGGGTCAGCAACGGAACGATCGAAAAACATACAAAGAATAGCTCAATTTTCATCGAAAAGATACAGGCCAGGCAGTCAGAATGTCTCGGGTTCGTGTCTCAGCATGTGGACATGGAAATTTGTGATGAGTGTTTGTCTGAATTTTTGTCCTGAGTACACTGCGACATACGTGTTTGTTAGATCTGTGAAATCCCGTGCAAGCGCACGATGGTGCCACTGGTTTGCTTTGGGTGCCCGCTTAGGTGTCGTCACTCGACCAGGGTTCTAAACTACGAGGCGTAATTGGCATTGGAAAAGCTCATAGGAGGTAAAAATAAACAGCCGGAAAAAGGGGGTCGGGTGGCCTAGTGGGTTTGATCGCAGCCCATTACGCTAACAGTCTGAGCACTGTACCGGGTCCGGTTCCCGCTTTTGCCCTGGGTGTACTTTCTCTCTTTGCGTCAGTAAATAATTGTTGCTGTCTTACTTGACGAAGGTTTTCAAGTCGGTCACTGATCAAGCACACAAACCGAAAATACATGTATCAACCTACCTACAGCCGGAATAGGTACAACCTAACCTAACTTACTAAAGGTCATGCACTCTAATTTGTCATTGTTACGAATTCATCCTTTTCAAAATACATACACATTTCTCTTCCGTTCAACCTAATAAACCACAGTGACAGCATATAAAATAACACCCCTGAAACCGAAAGCCCCGATATTACATAGCTGTTGCCACCTCTGCACTCATAAACGTCGTAATCCACATCAAAAACTCGCTCCATTCCCAGCGGAAACACCTGTCCTCCCCCGCACGTCAGCGATACATCCGGGCAACACCCCCCTGCAAGGAATTAACCGCGAAACAAAGAAAGGACTTAAGCTACAAGCCCACTATTTTATAGAAATAGAGTCAGAAAGAATAAGATGGAGTGGCCATGTATTCAGGATGCCCACGAAGAAGCTACCCAACATTTCGCTCTCCTGGGCTCTTGATGGAAAACGAAAATGAGGAAGACCCAGAATGACATGGCGGAGACAATTCCAAAAAATACCTAAAAAAATTTAGATTATCCGGTTTGGAGGGCGCCAGAGTCCAAGCCAAAAATCGTGAGGCTTTGAGGAGTAGGCTGGATATGCTCCAGTGAGGCCTGAAGAGCTTAAGTAAGAGTCAGAAAACAAATTAAGACAGAAGCTTTTGAAAAAAAGAGATACTTGATCAATTCTTTATAGCAGTCTTAGAAAATAACACGTGCAGAAGGCTATATAATCGTGAAGTATGTAACAAGTACAAACAACCTGACATACTGAGAGTTATCAAATCATTCTGGATAAGCTGGCTGAGACACGTTTTCCGCCATGAATATTTGGACCCTGATAAAAAAATTGACATTTTCAAAGTTTGTAAGTACAAAGATAAAAGGGAGACCAGTTAACAAGGTGGATGGACAGTTTGGATAAAGACTTGAAGAAGTTGGGAGCGCAAAGATGGGGAAGTCTGGCTGTAAATCGTCCTGCCTGATGAAAGCGATTTAAGAAAGCCTTGGAAGAATGCACTAGTCTGTTGTGCTATTGAAGGAGAAGTTGAATCAGAAAACATTGTATGTTCTAGAGTCGTGACAACCTAAACCTTTACGGTATGGAAACCCACAGTACCAAGGTCCTTAACTTGGTGATCCCAAAGCGGATCACAATTGACTTAACTAACTCTGCCACTAAAGTCGGTGTTCAACCATGACCTCCCTAACAATATTACCCTAATGAACGACGGGCGCTTAACGAGTCTACGTTTTTAACGAGCACGTCTGTCATACTCGAGGACTCCAGTGATTGTTTAGGATTCTTTTATAGCACGAATGCGGTTATAGTAGGGCTGCAATTTGAACCCTAAACCGCCTCGATGAGAAGCCAGCGTCCACCGACCTCGGTCACCAAAAGGCCCCAGATTATTACAGTGGGATAAAATGTGCTCCATACACCGTGAAGTGAGGACTTCCTATACTATCCTGTAGCAAATTTCGTTCCCGTGGAAGAATACAAAAAGTTGCACAAGAAGTCAAAACCACACAGAATATACAATGCGCAAATAAGCAGGTTTGACCTCTATGGCAAAACAACTGAAATATGGTTTAGAAACGGATTAAAACTCGAAGTCTGCACTCCGCTGTGTATTGAGCTCAGTGGTGGGATTGCCCTGTTACGCCCCAGCGCCACCAAGCGCGAAAACCGCCCCTCGCTTTTATTAAGATCTACTCTTGGGCTCGAATGAAAAAGAGCGCCAATGAAGCACTTGACGTGAGAGGATTGCGTAAAAGGGTCTTATGGGACTAAACGGAGGAATGCGTTTAATTCCCTGGCGGAGCGGTCCTTGTTAATGATTCCCCGGTCACCTTACGTCCGCGCGTGGAAAAGTGACACTTCTGTTGTGTTAACTTAATGAGAGATGCGTCACTTTTCTCGGTAAGATGAAAAGAAGTGGAGTGGTTTTGTGTTAGGTATTTGTTAATACCTCCTCAACTAAGTTTAATTCGCCATGTGACCATGGATCATAAATGAGAAAACTGTTTTACAGTTTTTTCCTTGGTTTGTGATCCAAGGAGGTATGGGAGGCGAATGGGGTTAGGTATTTGCTTGCGTCAACAACTGCGTTTTAGCTGACCTTGATACTGTGGATCAAAACTAGAATCATTGTTTATCGATTAAACTATCAAGTAGTGAACCAAGTAGAGCATAAGATCAACTATCATCTTCTTCTTTTTCTTTTTCATCACTCTGGCATGGACATCCCTAGACAGGTTCTTAAGATCAAGCCGAAACAATTGTTCTCATATCTTGCCCCCCCCTCTCATCATCTGTTAAAACGGGGCACCAATACAAACTAAGATGTGAGAAGGAGTAGCAGGGGCTTCACAATGGCAAGCGGCATAGCTCTGGAACAATTATGAGCATCCTTGGATCAAGTATGAAACTCTTACCCTGGGTTAGGGTTAGGTTTAATTATTGTCACACAAGATCTATATAAGGACTATTTACCCTACATAAGCAGTAGTATAACAGTTATTATGAAAAGTCAGGGCCGTAGTGTGGGTAATGGGTCAGTTTGCTCCACTATATAATTCAAATTGTAAAATACAATTTTAGTATTACTATTTTGTAAAAAAAGTATTTAAAAATGATAATCTGAAACATACTTAAAAAAAGTTCCGTCTTTTGTAGCTATTGCCACTTCTCATTTTTTCCCTTTAGAAAATGACCCAATATTCATCAGGGAGAGGAGGCTGCAATTAGAGTTCTACTCGAGCTGAGCCATCAAACCAATTATTAGTATTTTTTGTTATTTGATTATGACAATGTCTTAAATTGTGCATTGTTATCAAATATTAGCATTATAGATAATGAAAGCAACGTTGCTTGGTTATAACTGCCTTTTTTTTGTTGGTCCACATTTTTTTCTTGAAGATTCTGTGACAAATCTTTCTAACGTTGCCAAATCCATAAAACTCAATTTATGGGCCACAAAACGTTTGAGGTTCCAAAGAAAAAATTTATTTCCCCTTTAAAAAAAATTCTAACTATAATATGTGTCTCAAAAACTGGCCTAGAAGATAATAAATGAAAATTGAATTTGGGCATGCCAGATCTTCGTACTTCATACTTCTCAAGTGGCCACGTGTGCGAATGGCTATTACGAATCTTTTTCTCTCTCTGTTTTACATTACATGTAATAGTTATCGCCCTTCTCTCGAAATTTAAACGACCCCATACTTACAGTAAAAATTTAGAATTTGTTTTTTAGCTTTAGATGCAGCACTGCGTTTTTTTGCAACATCGTAAAAATTGGTTATTTAAAGTTTCTCTTCTAGAATGCATAGTTAGTGAGTAAATTAATATTATAGACCTGAGTCCAGTGCTCGGCGACTGCCCCCCCCAGAAGTCATAAGTCAGTCATAAATTAATATTCAATTCCATTTGAAGTAATAGTCATACTCATTAAATGTGTAAACTAATACGATGTTATCCAAACTATCCACTGGAAACATCCAATAAAGGACTTAAGACTTAGTTTTGTTATAGATTAGGTTTGGTCGTTACTTGCTCATGGTACAAAATTATGAGACATACATGCTGCGTTAAAACTTCTCAAAGAGGCTATAAATAGACAGCCAGAAACTACCAAACCAAACCAAAGTAGGTTTCTTCTATCTTTGCATTGAAAAAATCAATTAAATATTAATTTTTAAGTTGCATTTAAAATTAACCATTTCTTAACAATTTTCAAATATTATCTATTGCTGAGAAGACGCGGATGAATGAAGAATGTTTTTTTTTAAACTTTTCATGCACACCATAGTTTCGTTATCATTACATTAGTTTTTAAATTTATATTTATGTAACAGAGTCATTTGAGTTTTTTAAAACATCCTAGTTAATTAATTTGTTTAAGACTATCTTTATAACTGTGTTTTATCGAAAATAAATATTTAAAAAGATACTTTTAAACGAAATAACTATGATTTTTAAGTTGAAAAGATCCTTGAACTTTTCCAGCATTCTTAGCTCTTAAATTATCATTAACTCTAATTTTTTAAATTTATCTGTAGAACGAAATGCTATCACCTTTTTAAAATGAAAAAAAAAGTTAACTTTCGTTGAAAATGCCTTTCTTTCACTGAGTCATAACAAAACAAAACTTTGAAGTAAATTTTTATCTCATTATTATTTATATATTTCATATACTTTACAAAAAAATCTTAGTTTCAGTAAATTTTCCTCCAACAATAAAATTAACTTTATAACATTAAAAAAAAATCGTCTTCTGTTGCCGAAAGATAAATAAAAGAGTTAATAAGCAGAAAAAATAATACACACATAAAGAATTATGCAACTTTGCTCATTAAACTTCATATCTAAAAACCATTAACAGAAATGAATTAATTTGAAGCATTGCGGTGCAATCTTCTTTGTCAGTAACTTCATTTTGCTTCGAATTGCTTCACATGCTTAGAACCGTGATAAATGGTAAGACAAGTGGCATAACATACTTTTTATCTGTATACAACAACATTATGTAAGCACCATCTTGAAGGGGTATGCGTAAATTACTCAAACTTAGATGTTTTCTTTTTTTCGCGTAATTAAAATTTCGCCCACTTGAATAATAAACGTTTTTCACTCGCATTTTGCGGTGCGTGTATTTGTCAAGGTGCTTTTTTTACGAGTTATTAGTGTAATTATGACTTTTTATTTGCTTTTTAATTAGAATTTTCTGTTTTACCCAATTAGCCTGATGAATAATTGTGCCTGGATTGCATTTATTTTAGTAAAATCACATTTAAAATATTTTGAATAGGTTATGGGTCAGGAATATTCTTCTTTCACCTGAAATAGCTGGATTCTATATTTCAATAAGAATATAAATTGCAGTTTTAAAATTGACTTATTGTTTGTATATGATGTTTAATGATAATATGATATATGACAATATATATATGTGTTTACATTCTCAGTGTAGTTAAAATTTTCAAAAGTAAATATTATGACTTTTTAGTATAAGATGTATTTTAAAATTATTTCGATTTTATTGTAAAATATATAGAATTAAATAGATTTACCTACTAGTAATTTACTTATTTTTCAATCGAAAAATTACGGAATTAATTAACAATGTGTTAAATTTTCTTAAACATATTTGTGATATTTGTATAGGAATAATGTTTTCGAAAGTGATAAATTTATTTGGTAAATATAACCAAATCACTCATCTAAAACAAAAATGCCATTTTGACTGCGACACACTCAGTTTTGAGAATTTTTTACTTGGTTTTGAAAATGTCGTTTTTAGAGTGCACAGTAGCAAAAGAGTACCTTTATAAATATAAAAATAATTTGGTATTAAAATATTGATTAGTGTCATTATATCATTTTATATAAATTTATAAACACCATAGTTAAAATGTAGTTTAAATTAAATGAGCTGGTATCGAACTGAGTTTACATATTATTCAGATTATTATCAAATGTATTGCTACATTTATGAATTGAAACACATATTTAAAGGTTAATTATGACCGGTCTGAACAATGATTTATAATCCAATTTATTTATTTAAATATTAACAATAGTTATTCAGAATTCAGTTTATCAAAATGATATTTTGCTTACATTTTATAGAAATAAATTTAGAAACACCATTAATGTTTAAAAATGTAGTTTAAAATATTTAAATGATGCGTGCTGATTGAACAGATTTAGATCCATTATTTTAAGATAACAATAGTATTTCAAATTCATTTATCAAATGATATTTGCTTACATTATAGAATAATTTAGAAAACATTAATGTTAAAATGTAGTTTAAAATATTAAAGATGCCTTGCTGATCTGAACAAGATTTATCTTTATATTAATAACAATGATCGAATTGTTACAATGATATTTGCTTACATTTTATAGAAATAAATTTAGAAACACCATTAATGTTTAAAAATGTAGTTTAAAATATTTAAATGATGCCTGTGCTGATCTGAACAATGATTTATAATCCAATTTATTTACTCAAATATTAACAATAGTTATTCAGAATTCAGTATATCAGAATGATATTTTGCTAACATTTTATAGAAATAAATTTAGAGAATTGCGTCCACAAAACAAATTAAGCCACAAATTGATGATAATAAAATGAAACGGACATAAGACATCTAATTAATTAATTTGGACCTATCGTAAAAAACTAATTTATTAGATTATAATGCTTGGCAGAGTTTTACGTGAAAATACAATGAAATAAAAGTAAACAAGAATAAAAACTGAGCATGATTAAGGCGAATTTATAGTTTTTTTTTTTTGCTTAGGATAGATGAAAAAATTTGATAAGCGGTGACAATAGTTAATTAAGTTTATCACACCACAGTTTGGAGCTAAAAGGAAATAGCATTTTTTATGTTCAGATATAATTTTCCAATAAATTATTTTGTCAGGGTTTACCTTTAAATGTGTGTGTTCTTGTAATAAACGATTAAGTAAAAATTTAATGTAATTGATGGGTAAATTAATTATAAATATTATTAATAAAACAAAGTACACGTCTGTTGAGATTAAATTTTTTTTCTAGAAATAATAAACATTCAAATTCAGTTAGGTATTAAATGCCTTTTTATAATTTGGTTTTTTTAATTAATCTACAATCGCCAAAGTAAAATTTTTTTTTAAAAGACCTAGTGGGAAATATGCGTAGTGCTAGTGGTGATAATATAAACTAGCTTTCACCACAAGCAATCATTGTTTTAAAGGCAATTTATAACTTCTGAACTTAGAACTGTCACAGGTGGTTTTGCACTCTAAAACTGACACTTTAAAAACTGACTAAAAATAATTAAATTTAGTATGTCGCATGGTCAAAATGCCTAAAGGTTAGTGTCCACGAGCAAGAAAACTTGCGCAAGTTGTTTGCAAGTTGAAGTTTTCAACCCGTCTTGCACGTGTATACATCCTAGCAAGTCATTTAGCAGGAACTCTCAGCAATATTGCAGCGAGAAGAAATTGAAGAAGTGTAACTGGTTTTTGCCACTGAACTTGCTCGGTTCCAACAGATTGGAAATTCTTGCAAGCTTATTGCAAACTGTGTAGCTAGGTGCGTGGTTGTTTTTGTTTTGCTTGCTTTTGATATCTGAATATACGTGTGCTAATAGCTTCTACTTTTGTTTTTTAAGGGGTGGGGGGGATGGTTTCGACGGATTCTCCTACTGCCGCAAGTTTAGTCTTCATTTTCAGTAAAAAGTTTCCAAATCGGATGCCGACATAGATATATTTTTTTTAACTGCTGAGGGTCCTCTATAGATAATTCCTAAAATAAATTTCTAAAAAATCCTAGTTCATTTCCTTTCAGGACCCTATTCTTCTCCAACACCTGCGTATTTTACGGGCATTTTGATTTTTAATTGTATGAGCAATTAATATTAAAGCGACAGCTTTCCTTTTATTCATGACGAATGGCGATGGAATGAACGATCCCGATCACTGTTTATGTTTATAACTGACACAAAGCACGGTTGCAGAGTACTGTCGTAGACACTACTGTGCAAGTTAAATGTGCAACAAAGCTATAAAATATCTTGCAGAGCCTTGAAGCAAGAAAAATTGCAAGCTCCATGTAAACACTCAAGCAAGTTTCTTGCATGAAACTTGTGCAATTTTTCTTGCACGTGGACACTTAGCTTTAGAAAAAGGCTACGAACAGAATGTCCCGTTTCAAAATAAAAATATAGATTTTCTCAGATATGATTTACGATGTCGCTCGAAATATTTGCATTGCGTGCCCGCTCAAATGTGCACTGCTCAAAACAATTAGGGGAGCATTTTACGAACTTCTGTTAACCCTTTAAGTTATAACTTTTTATTTTTTATTTTAAAAATATAAAATTTGTGAAATAGATTAATTAGGCATCCATAATAAAAAGGTAAAAAACAGGGGAAAAAATCTTAATTTTTTAACTAAAATTTAAGGAGAAAAAATTGGAATCATAACTTTTGAATAAATTATAACAATACATTTTTCAAAACTTTATATGTAAAAAAAAGTTTAAATAAATTTTTAAACATCTAAGAATGCAAGCGTGAAGAATTTAGGGTCATTTTATTTCATAAAATGTTTTGGGAGTGAATTTTATTTTACCATGTTTTTCCTATTTTCATTTAATTAAAACAAATATTATTTAATTCTTCAAAAGACATGATTCTTCCATCTAACGATAAATAAGTGCGAGCTCAACTTAGTGAGCAAAAAAATCGCAAGCTGATGATTCCAAATGGAATCAGATCTCGTCATTTGATCAGGGTTTTGAGTTAAGGGGCGTAATTGGCTGTGTGTAAGCTTCGCACGGAGGCTAGAAGTAGACAGACTTTAAAATGCAACCTACCTACCTATTTATTCAATTTCGACTAAAAGCATATTTTTTGCTATCATTGGAAAAACTTTAAACTAATAATTTCTGTCATTTATTAGTTTTAGTTATAATGCAAACCATTTTTGGCTGACACACATATAAAAAAGCTTTGTTTACCAGTAGTAGTATTAAAAAAATGTCTGTTTATACGAAGGAGGCTAACTTGTTGAACGATAAACAGCCTACAGTTACTTTTTTTAAAAAGAATTCATCGATCTATTCTTAAACATAATACATAGTAAAAAACTTCTCGACCACCACGTAATCCGGATATTAATGAGTGTTTTAAAAATAAATGCATTTTTTATGCATAAAATATTTTCTAATATACAGTTTTAAATATTTAAGCATTATTAGCTTAAAACCCATAAAAAGCTTTCTAAGATTTAAAAAGAAAATGTTTTTGTAAAAAGAAAAGTATTTCTGAAACATTTTTAGCATCTGTTACTTAACCTAATAAAAATCCCAAATACATTATCCTCAACATCAAATAGTGTCCCAAATCCAAAAAGCTCTTCGTTAATATCTAACAGCCCTTGGATTTATGAATTACTCTCCTGTGACGTATTTCAGACGTCATCCGCCAAGCTCCGCCCACAAGATATTGTGAACTCCGTATCCTGCAGCGATTTCGATGCTTTGGTTTGATAAAACTGCTATGGCCTACTTGACTTATAAGGCCCAAGAATCTGTCCTGTGACATCCCGATATCCGTCATGTAGGGAATGATGGTTGAAGATGAACTACGAACCAGTTTGTTCATAACCGATTATACATACTTTTCGGGTTCCGAAACTAGGTTTCTTCTCCTTCGGAAAGGGCCCGTCCGTGGCCGAGTGGTTAGGGCATCAGCCCAGAGATTCAACCGTCTCAGAAGTGCGGGGGTTCGAATCCCACCTACTTCCAGTCATCCTATAAATCGGATCCGTGCTGGAAATAGTAGAAAAATCCTCATCACGGATGGGCCCGAGTACACAGGGACAGACGTGCTTGTTAAATCTGTGGAGTCTAAAGTCCCGACGGCGTTAGCGTACGATGTCGCTCGAAGTTCCGTTAGGTGCCGCTCAGGTGTCGACCTCGTCACTTGACCAGGGTTCTAAATTACGAGGCGTTATTGGCTGTGTTAAAGCTCCTGAAGGAGGCTAGAAATAGGCAGCCGGAAACGATTACCTTACCTTACCTTCGGAAAGGTCGAAGCTCTAAACGGGACGGATATCGGGACGTCATAGACAGTTTATCTGGCCTTATAAGTTGAGTTGGTCGGGATATAAGGATACTATCTCTACTAATTTCTTCACTGTTATTCCGATATTGTGATATCGGGAGAAAACCGTACCATATTATTAACGACATTATAATTCCCAGAGGCTAAGTTGAAATTCTATTTCGAGCAATTTTATAACTATACCTGGCTTAATTTGTATAAAGCGTGTTTAAGGTTACTTTCATGTGTTGAAAACATAATTTTTTAAATATGCATCTATAAACAAAATATTATCTTTTTATCCTTTATACATTATTAAATTTAAGTACTCACAACAATTTAGATGCAACCTTTTAAATTATTAGAAACAGTAAATACGATTTCAAATAACAAATGTTTTGTAAAAGAATGAAATTCACTTTAATTTTTACCATTTTGATTTCCTTTCAAATGTACATAAATAAAAAGAGAAAATTCTAATATTTTTCATATACTAGAATTAGACATTTTTATCACATCTAGATTATCTGGTTTTGTGCAAACTAATTTTTGGTGGCACCTCATACTTAAGAGCAGTTTTCCCTGAATGGCATTATGCATTAAACTGAATGTCGACAAAAATTCAGGAATCCTTAATTTTAACTTTCAGAAATTATTTTCTCTTTAGCTATAGCCAAATGGAAAAACTATTGTCCAAGTAATGCTCCTTACCAAATCCTCATTTTGAGAAATGACTCCGTTTCAATCAGAAACAAAACATACCTTCTTGACTTATTTTTTCACATAATTATCATGATTATCATTACTATCATCATAATTATCATTATTATCATCATCATAATCATTATTATCATCATCATTCATTATTATCATCATCATCATCATTATTATCATCATCATAATCATTATTATCATCATCAATATCATTATTATCATCATCATAATCATTAGTATCATCATCATCATTATCATTATTATCATCATCAGTATCATTATAATCATCATCAGTATCAATGTTCTTATTATCATCTTATTTTTTATAATTTATTATTATTATTACTTTTATTATTATTATTATTATTTCATTATTATTATTATTTTTATAAACTTAACCAAATAGAAAATTAGAAGTACGATTTTATACTTAGACAAAAGTTACTCTCAAAGTCCGAGTTACACTGACCGACCGATATATAAATGTAGCACATAAACTCTTTCTGATGTTAAAACGACGACCTCTTAACCGGCTTAAGTGGGACCGAGGGAAAGCCGGTTAAGAAAAAATCCGGTTAAGCAAGGAAAGTTAAATTAATTAAGGTTTGTATGTACTTTCGATTGGAATATCTTGCATTGATGATATTGGCCTTATAACAAGTACACAATGGAAGTAATCCGCCATTTTTGTTAGTATTCAATCATTACAATTTACATACCATAGAAAAATCCGTATTTTTTTTAATGAAAAATTGAAAATCGGAAATTTATCACATAGTTTGGACATTTTTTTTTAATCAGTATCATACCTACACCGCGTTGCAAAATGATAGCACCACTTTGTTTATTCCGAGTAAAAACTGTATAGTATATTTTTGAATAAGTTTGTAATACGTCCAGAAACTAGAACAGTATAATTAAGTGACATACAGGATATCAAGCTGTGAGAAGTTTTGAGTTTGGCTTAATAAGCAAATGTTTAAAACAAATGGAGATTTGCTGTTGCAAAATGATAGAACCACTCTTACTTTTAAGTAAACAGGCGAAATTGTATGTGTTAAAGCTCCTCACGGAGGATAGAAATAGGCAACCGGAAACTTTCCTAGCCATAAAAGCTTTGTTTGATCTAGTAAACTAACCTTACTTGCATTTATTCTGATAAGTCAAGTCAATAGATTTGAAAGGTGTTATTAAGTATGGGTAGGAAAAAGCAATTATCAGATTTGAAAAGGGACAAATTGCAGCTTTCAACCAAGCAGATTGTCGTCAAGGAATATAGCAAGACATATTGGACGTTCACCGCACGTGGTTAATAATTTCTCCATCTTGGATCGAAATATGGGGTGAAGAAATCAACTGGACGACCTCGAAAGCTAACAATTCGGCAAGAAAGATTAGTTGTAAAGAACTAAAAGTCGGTGAAACATTGACCAGACTATCACGAGACCCATCATCAACGTTCACAAGTCTACTTTATCAAGAGTGGTTAGGCGAACGAACATCTTGTGTACATGAAAAAAAAAACACAACCGGGACTTACAGAGCTTCACAAGCGAAAAAGGATGCAATGGGCTAAAGAACATATGACTTGGAAAGAACAGTGGCATCAAGTAGTATTCAGTGATGAAAAAAATTCAACTTAGATGGTCCTGACGGATGGCGTACTATTGGAGGGATCTCCGAAATGAAGAACGTATTTTCTCTAAGAGACAGTGTGGGGAGGATCGCTAATGGTTTGGGCTGGTTTTGGAAGCGTAGGGCAGACCAATATTGTGTTCCCCTCTGGTCGAATGAAAGCAGAGGACTACCAAGACATGTTGGAAGACAATTTGTTGCCGTTTGTAGAAAAAATTGGGGGTCCATTTTGGAAATTCCAACAGGATAATGCCAGTATTCATGTTGCCAACTCGTCTTGGGAATGGTTCCTGGATAACGGTGTGCAGGTTATTAACTGGCCAGCTTGTTCTCCTGATTTGAACCCAATAGAGAACGTTTGGGGTATCCTAAGCAGGGCCGTATACGCAAACGGAAAACAATATGCAACTATTCAAGAATTGAAAGACTGTATTATAAAAGAATGGGAAAATATTAATGCAGATGTACTCAAACGTCTAGTCAAAAGCATGCCTGATCGAATTTTTGAAGTTATAGCCAAAAAGGGTTCTTTTACAAAGTATTAATTATGACTGGTCCTATCATTTTGCAACATAATATTTGCATTTTTATTTCATTACATGAAAAGTTAAACATGTATTACGTTTTTATTTTGTTATTTTCATTCTTATTTTATATATTTTCAATAAAAGTATTAATTTCAATGATTTCTTTCAATTATTATATGCTAGGTTGAAATACATGGTGGTTCTATCATTATGCAACGCAGTGTATGAGCATCAATAACAAAATAAGTCATTTTAACGCAGTGTATGAGCATCAATAACAAAATAAGTCATTTTAAGCAAATTTTTACATTTTAAGAGTCAAATAATTTAGACGGTTAAAGAAGAGATCCGATTAAACGGAATCCGGGTTAAGAGGGGGCTTACATAGAAAAAAGTATGTTACAGTTTTGACATTCCAACTAAATCCAGTTGTTTTCAGCGAGCAATAATTAATGGACCTCCTTGTTTTGTACCTGAGGAACCACTTTTCATTGATTTTTTTCTGTTATTTTTTCGTGTTAACACTATGTTTCAAACCTTTTTTTATGTTGGCGTTTAATTGTACTGAGTCTGGAACAATAGACTATAATCTATTTTGAGGTTATTTAATATAAAAAAATATTTTTATGATAATGTTCTCTTTTTAGAAATGTCTGTTGGTGAAAGGTTGTAAGCGTGTCGGTTGTAACACACACACACACACACACACACACACACACACACACACACACACACACACACACACACACACACACGTATATATTCCGGCTTGTGTGCTTGATCAGAGACCCACTTTTGAAGCCTTCGTCAAGTAAGACAGACACAGAAGGAATTTTTACTGTCACAGAGAACGGAAGTACACCCAGGACGAAGGCGGGAATCGAACCGGAACCCGATAAAGCGCACAGACTGCTTCCGGGCCCCTGTATTTTAATAAAACATTGAAAGCTTTATGTTACTCTCTTGGTATGGTGATTATTTGTCATAGGAATAATTTATTTTGTGTCTAAAAATTTATTATCTTTGGTTTAAACACATAAATTTATACCATATAGACTTTGCATTATTTTGGGTATAATATTGATTGGGATTTTGTTTCAATTAATAAAGCATTTGCATGTAGTATAAGCTACTTGTTATCTTAAGTAATATATACAGTTAATTGACACGACACTAACATTGTTTAGTTCAAAACTAGATTGGTCCTCATTTTATCGACCCAAGGCAGTAATTTTATTACAACACTCTTTTCGATGGTTTTTTTCTTTAAAAATGTTTTCATCCGTCATTGACCTTCTGATTCTCAAGTGGTTAACCCTTCATTCTATTGATTATTTACACGATATAAAAAAAAATTCACCTTTTTAACTTCAATCAAATTTCCGACACAATAAAAGCAAAAAGACCTGTTGTTCGAACTTTTATTAAATCAGGTAAACAGCCTATTTCTGGGCAAATCAACCGAAGCATCCCATAACTAAGTTATTTCTCCAACAAGCTCTTAGCGTTTAAATGAATCTAATTATTCGCCAAATTACTGTCATGGTTTGGCGCTATCAAGAAGAGTTTGGCGAAATTTAATGCTTTTAATTAAGAAGACAATTAGGTTACAATAATTATATTTTCTGGTGGCTTTTCTTGAAAATAAACATGTTTTCTGCAAAAATCACTGCATATTTCAAGAATAACAGGTTTATTAGTTTCGACATAAACGTATTGAACACGGTAGTTTACGTGTGTTTTATTTTCGGCAACAATTTAAACGGTTTTCATATAAATATGAATGAGTTTCTTTAAGGGGATACGGTACCCAAAATTTGGTCAAAATATCGTAAAAATATCATTTTTTACTTTTTATTATTCACAATATATTTCTGAGCATTTACTGAAAGTTTCATAATGATATCTTTTGTAGAAAAAATTTATTAAATATTTTCTGGAGTCATTCCTATAAGTTTGGATACGTATTTCGTCTGCTTGCAACCTTTTTTCTCTGTTTTCCGTTTTTCAATTCTTGTGTTTAATAAATCCCTAAGTCTTTTTTGCTAATTAAGTTAGAATTTTGAAATTTATAACCTGCGTTTTGTGCACAATTTGTGCACAAAATTGTGCATGGAATAAGGTCTACTATGTATAGTTTTTTTAAAAAAAATTTCGAATTAAATAATTTATAATTGTTTTTGTGATTTTCAGTATAAATGCATGTTACTTTTTAACTGTAGCTCACATTTTAAAATCCACGCACAGTTCTTGAACAATTAGTACTCAAAACCAACTATAAAAGTTTTATGGACTTCTTCTCAAAATTGAAAGAGAAGTAGCGTTTTAAAAAAGTTCAAAATATTGACTTTTTTTTAAATAAATGAAAAACTGCTTGTAAATATTTGTTTTTATTGCTAGAAAATATTTATATAGAGTGAACATTATATAAAACCACTATAATTTACAAGTTTATGTTATTATTTCTAGAAATAAGGTTTTGGGTACCGTATCCCCTTAAAAATATTATAAAGTAGGGTAACAATTTAAAACTTCGATAGTATATACATGGTAAAGTAAATATTAAAATATCTTCATTGTTCATTTAATATATATATTTTACATCATGAGCGGCAACAGTTCCATATGGATTGTTTTCATTTTTGGTATTTCTGGAATTACATTTTTTGGTGTGATGGTTTGATCTAATTATTTAAACTTAATATAAAAATATAGAAATCGCTAAATAATTTTAGACAGTGTACGTTTTCATGGCTATTTCTTTTCATTTTATTTTCTCTAATTGTTCGTTTCATAATCTTTGTAATTCTTTATCGTTTTTCTTACCATATAGCATTTTACATTGTGTAAGTTATAGTACTGTAATCTGTAGAATAGTTTAAAATAAATTACGAAAAATACTAAATATAAAATATCCTTAATACTAAATATCCGCTGTTTTTACCGCGAATCCCAAATGATAGTGAAACCAAAACAACCAATGAAAACGCGGAAGTACAAGAATAGGAACTGGAAACTTACGTCACCTGAAACAACCAACTTAAAGTTTTTTTACTTTGGTAATGTTGATTATAATTAGTTTTAAGAAAATATTATATCATTTCTACCATATGACGGATAAATTTATTAATCTTTTTCTGTTTTATTTACGACTGTCTGTCATCTTTACTGTTTGATCTACACATAGTGAATGAACTTTTTAAAAATAATTTCAAATGAAAATATTAAATTTTTGACGAAAGCAACCGTCAAATATGTATTTTACTTCGCTTATATTTTTTAAATTTCCAAAAGTTGCAAATATAACTATTCCCAACTGAAAATAACATAGATATAATTTATTAAAAGAAACTTCGTATAACCAATGATATGTATTACCTATTCAATTTTCATAGTTTTAATAAAAACTAAAAGTTGTAATTTAAACTATTTCACTTACTTTATAAATAAAATCACCTGGTCGTAAACTATATCTCCACTCTACGTCATTCATGAATCACTTATATATCTACTGATGTAAAATATGATGAAATTGACGTCCTAAAAGTGAATATCATAAAAAAGCTATTTTTAGCAAAAACGTATGTTATATTATTCATAGCAAATGTTGTTTTTCTCAGACCCGGTTTTTCCAAAAATAGATTTGACATCGAAATTTAGAAAAACATCTAACTTTTTATTATATATTTTGCGGTTTCAGAGAGTAATTTCACATGGATCTTAAATGGAACAAAATTATTATGATATATTTCGATTATTTTTCTTAGGGAACACATTATTTCTTAAAACGTATTTTTTTGTTTTTTATAATTATTAGAAATCAAGTTTTTTAATGCAGTTATAAAAATTGAAATCTAGTAGAATTTTTTTGAAAAAATTTATACTTAACAAAACACGACATTAATTTAAAAAATTCATTTTAGTGGAAAAGTTAAAAAAAAAACAAAATCAAAAAATCTCTCTTTGAATGCTTTCGTTTTTTATTATTATATTTTTGTGATAACTTTTATTTAGTAGGAATTCTAAATTGAATATAAATAAAGTTTTCCTGAACTCCAAGTTATATTTATGCAGTTTTAAAAAACGAACATCTTACGGACATCCCGAATTCGTAATCTACTTCAGGAAACTCAATCAGGAAACCGACCGTGTGCGTCCATAGACTTAACCTCCCCAAGACGTGCTCGTTAAACCTTTGCAGTAAAGTCATGACCTCAGTAGCAAACGATGTCGCCCGAATTTCTTTTGAGTGCCAGCTCAAGTATCTATCTTATCACTTGAACTACATGGCTCAAAATTACGAAGTGTTACGTGGATGTTATAAAACTCTATACATAGGCTGGCACTAGGTAGCAGGAAACCTTCAACTCAACCTCTCTTATGGCTGAGGGTATCCCGTTCTCGAGGTTAAACCTTCTCTGGAAAACATAGGTTCGAATCCCACCTACCACCAGTCGCCCTATAAATAGGATACGTAATAGAAAGTTGTAAAAAAATTCACAATTTATCTAGAGGGTCCCCGAGTACACTGGGACAGACATACCTTTTCAATCTCTGATATTAAGGTTAGACTAAATCCACAAACGTTAACTCAACTTATTCCTAATAATATCACCAAAGACATTCCCCTTTCAACTATTTATTTTTCACAACTTCATGTTTAAATTCCATACACTTACAGCGCAAAAATTATAATAACTTATTCCCCTCACCTCTTCTACATACGTGATCCGAGTTCTAAACAATATACTCTGAGTTTAAATTACATACTGCTAGTATAAACAGAAATCAACCAACACTCGCTCATGCAGGAGGTCGACGCTCGGTTTAACCTTCTCTAGAGACAGATTGACACTACCATCACCTATAATAATACACAGACGTTGAAAATCACATTGGGTCCCCAAGTACACTGAGACAGACATACCCCCTTAATCTGTGTAGTACTAAGTCCCCAAGCGTTAGCATACGGGGCGCAGAAGTACAGAGGCTAGAAATACACAGCCGGAAACTTTCAACTCAACTCAACCTTCTATGCCTTCTCGTGGCTGTGAGAATCCCGTACTGGACTGGAAATTGAACCTTCTCTGGAGATTGGAGGTTCGAATACCACCTATCACCAGCCACCCTGTAAATCGAATGTGTGGTAGAAAATTGTAGAAAAATCCACAATTCATCTCGAGAGTCCTTGAGTACACTGGGACAGACATACCCTTTCAATCTGTGTAGTACAAAGTCCCAAATCGTACGGTGTCATTCGAGGCTAGAAATACACAGCCGGAAATGTTTCAAATCAACTCAACCTTCTGTGTCCTCTCGTGTACTGAGTGGTTCCCATACAAGAATCGAGATTGAGCCTTCCCTGGAGAATCGACATTCGAAACCCAACTACCACAAGTCATTCTATAAATTGAATATACATAAGAAAATAGTACAAATACACAATTAATCTCAAGGAGTCCCTGAGTACACTGGTTTAAACATACCATTTAATACTATATAGTAAATCAAGAAGCGGTAGCGTACGGCGTTGTAAAAGTACAGAGGCTAGAACTACCCAGGCAGATACGTTTCAACTCAACTCTTATTTTCCCTTTTAACCTCCCCTTCCGAATAATCTCTATAAAGATCCTTTTTTTTTATCTCTCTCCCTCTTTCTACACTATCAGCTGACCCGGTAGCTTTAACAATGATATTCGCCTCCAATACGATGTCGCCCGAAGTCCTTTTGAGTGCAAGCTCAGGTGTTGTCCCCCTCACTTAATCACGGCTCAACATTACGAAGCGTTACGTGGATGCTATAAAACTCTTTACATAGGCCACTACTAGGAAGCAGGAAACCTTCAACTTAACTCAACCTTACTTTCCGCTCATGGCTGAGGTTCCCGTACCGGACTCAAGATTGACCCTTCTCTGCAGAGCGGAGGTTCGAATCCTACCAGTCACGCTGTACTGGAAAATAGTAGAACAATCCACAATTAATCTCGGCGGTCCCCGAGTACACTGGGACAGACATACACTTTCAATTTTTGTGGTGCAAAGTCTCAAATCTTACTGTGTCTCTCGAGGCTAGAAATACACAGCCGGATACGTTTCAACTCAACTCTTATTTTCCCTTTTCACCTCCCCTTCCGAATAATCCCTATAAAGATCCCTTTTTTTCTCCCTCTCTCCACACTATCAGCTGATCCGGTAGCTTTAACAATGGTATTCGCCTCCAAGATCGCAATCGATATCCGGTTACTATTTTCGACACTCCCTTGGAGCAGCCCCCAGTCAATGGTAGGGGCGCGCATTTGCATAGTCGCCATTCATGAGAACGGAGATAGGGGCGGTACTCTTCTATAGAGGGGGGGGGGGAGTTCTTTCTTCGTCCGTTGTGATGGTGATATCAGTAGGATGTTGTTGCTATTTATTATTATTTTGTGTTTTTTTTTCGTTCGTAAAATGCGGGTGTTTGGAAATTATATTTGAAGTTTTCGGGATTTTCTAATATGTGATATATTGAAAAACAAATTTTAGTCGTAAGTGGTTATAGGTTGAAATATACTTTAACTATAAACTAAACTAGAAAATAAATAATGAAAAATACCTTTAGCAAATAGGCCAACTTCAAATGTCTAAATATGTTTAAGTGATGTTTTATTTCCAACCCAAATCATATTTTAAGTACTATTTATTGTTTTGAATAGTTAAATAAATTGTAGTTGCCAACAATGATTTCCCGGAGTAAGAGGCTGAACTCTTCTACAGATGGGGAGTTCTCTCTTCGTCGGTTGTGATGGTGATATCAGTAGGACGTTTTTTTTTTGTTTTGTTTTGCAATTTTTTTGGTTAGTAGAATGCGGGTTTTCGGAAAATATTTGAAATTTTCTAGATTTTCTAGATGTGATACATTGAAAGACAGATTTTAGTCGTTAAAGGTTATAGGTTCAATTATACTTTATTTATAAAATAAACTAGAAAAGTAATAACGGGAAAAACCACAAGAAGCATGGTAAAAGAATTATTTTTTATTTTTTATTATTTGACCGCAAGGAGACAAACTTCAAACGTCTAAGTATGAAATATTTTATTTATAAGTAGTAATATTTTATTCATTTATTTTCAACTAAAATGATTTTGTTGTCCTATATATTGTTTTGAGTAGTAAAATAATAATAATATTGGCGCCATTCATGACTCCGGAGATGGGGTCGCAAAGAGACAAACTTCAAACGTCAAAGTATGGTTAATAATGTTTGATTTCTTTATGTTCAACCAAAATGGTTGGTGTACTATATATTGTTTTGTGTAGTAAAATAATAATATAGTCGCCTTTCACGTTTCCTGAGATAGGGGTGGAACTCTTCCATGGATGGGGAGAGGGAGTTCTCTCTTCGTTGCTTGTGATGATGATACCAGAAGGAAGTTAATTTTGTTTTGCTTTATTGGTTTGCAGTATGCGGGTTTTTGGAAAAATACTTTAAATATTATGGGTGTGATGTACAGGAAAACAGTTTTTAGTTGTAAAAGATTACAGGTTGAAATGTACTTTATATGCAAAGTACACGTTGCTTGTGATGATGATACCAGAAGGAAGTTAATTTTGTTTTGCTTTATCGGTTTGCAGTATGCGGGTTTTTGGAAAAATACTTTAAATATTATGGGTGTGATGTACAGGAAAACAGTTTTTAGTTGTAAAAGATTACAGGTTGAAATGTACTTTATATGCAAAGTACACGTTGCTTGTGATGATGATACCAGAAGGAAGTTAATTTTGTTTTGCTTTATCGGTTTGCAGTATGCGGGTTTTTGGAAAAATACTTTAAATATTATGGGTGTGATGTACAGGAAAACAGTTTTTAGTTGTAAAAGATTACAGGTTGAAATGTACTTTATATGCAAAGTACACGTTGCTTGTGATGATGATACCAGAAGGAAGTTAATTTTGTTTTGCTTTATCGGTTTGCAGTATGCGGGTTTTTGGAAAAATACTTTAAATATTATGGGTGTGATGTACAGGAAAACAGTTTTTAGTTGTAAAAGATTACAGGTTGAAATGTACTTTATATGCAAAGTACACGTTGCTTGTGATGATGATACCAGAAGGAAGTTAATTTTGTTTTGCTTTATCGGTTTGCAGTATGCGGGTTTTTGGAAAAATACTTTAAATATTATGGGTGTGATGTACAGGAAAACAGTTTTTAGTTGTAAAAGATTACAGGTTGAAATGTACTTTATATGCAAAGTACACGTGCTTGTGATGATGATTACCAGAAGGAAAGTTAATTTTGTTTTGCTTTATCGGTTTGCAGTATGCGGGTTTTTGGAAAAATACTTTAAATATTATGGGTGTGATGTACAGGAAAACAGTTTTTAGTTGTAAAAGATTACAGGTTGAAATGTACTTTATATGCAAAGTACACTAGAAAATAATACTCAAAGATTAATTCAGACATAAAAATACATTTAATTGTAAAATATTCGTAGACAATAGACACAACGATCTAAATATGCTTCAGTAAAGTTTCCTTTCTTTATTTCCAACTAAAATTGTTTTTCTGGATGTGATTCATTGAAAGCCGTTTTTAGTCGTAAAAGGTTAAATGTTGAATATACTTTACATACAAACTAAAATGGGAAATAATACTTGAGAAAAACGCTAAAAGAATAATTCAGACACAAAAGACTGATTTGAAAATATTCGCAGAAAAAGAAACATACTTGAAAAGACCAAATATGAGAGTAATGTTTTTTTCTTTATTTCCAACCAAAATCATATTTGGTGTACTGTTTATCTTTTGAGTAGTTAAAATAATATAGTTAAAATAATATTATAGTTCCCAACCATGATTCCGGAAATAGAAGCGGAACTTTACAGATGGTTTTGCTTTTTCTGGTTCGTATAGAATGCTGGGTTTCGGAAAATATGTGAAATGTTCTCTATATGTGATGCATTGAAAAGCAGTTTTCAGTCGTAAAAGATTTTAGTTTGAAGTATATTTTAAATATAAGCTTAACTAGAAAATAATACTGAGAAACCAAGGAAAAAATCAATAACAAAAGAGTTATTCAGACAAAAAAAAATTTTGGTTGTAAAATATTTACAGACAAAGAGACAAACTTTAAACGGTAAAAATTGTTTAAGTAACATTCTATTTCCTTATTTCAAGCCAATATCATATTTGGTGTACTGTTGACTTTTTGTGAAGTTAAAATAATACTATAGCTGGCATTCAATAATACTGAGAGAAAGGTGGAACTTTTCTACAGATAGGAGGAGGGGGGGGGGAGGGTTCTATAGGTAAATATCTGTAGGATGTTGTTGGTGAGGTTATTTTTGTTTTGCTTTTTTTTATTCGCAGTATGCGGGTTTTTGGAAAATACCTGAAATTTTCTGAATGTGCTACACTAAAAAGCAGGTTGTAGTCGTAAAAGATTGTAGGTTGAAATCCATTGTTTATTCTAATAATTTGTTCCATACAGTCGTAGCTGTCAAACTTTTGGGATAGTTAGTTTTATTAATGTTTTCCATAAATTTTTTAGTGCTGATTAAATCCTTATAAAATGTCTTTGGTTGACTTTGGTAAAGGGTTTGGGTGACATATTTTGAATTTATTACAATTATGATGTTATGTTTTTTTATTTAAAAGTAAAGTTTGTCAACAGAAATTTATGAAATACTCACTTAAATTTGTTTTATTTTGTTCAAATAAAGTTGACCCACAATGTATCACAATTTCTTAAGATCCAATTTAAAGCAAAACCGTAGTTGTTTCCTAAATAGAGTGCATTACACCTACACAACTGTTGATCTCTTAGTGAGCCCTAAGGAAAAATAATTTTTGTGTGTGAAAAAAATCGGTGTTTGTTTTGCCGTGTTGCGAATAAAAAGTGTGGCATTTTTTATTCAAGGGTAAAAAAAATTGTCATCTAGCAAAAACAAGAGTCTACTTTTTAATTTAATATATGCGTGTTTTTCCTTGAGGAAAATCTCTTTTTTTTCACTCTAAGGTGTGTATTGTATATTTGGATTACTAATGGTTTTTGCTGAATATTTTCATGCTTTTAAAGAGAATTAACGCATACACGTATGTCTCGTAATTTCCAACCATTGTCAAATAAAGAAATAAACGGATTCTCCAATACATTGTCTTGTAACGAGTGCATTAAATTTTTTTAAAGGAAATCTGCTTTGCAGGATTTAGTATTTAAAATGATTACTTTTAAATATGTTGCATTTTAATGTATTATTGTTCTCATTATAATAAAGTAAAATAATATTTAAAAATAGTAAGTACTACTTTTTGTGTATTTAAATACATAGTATATAGCAAAACAGCAAGTAATATTTGAAATGTATAGCATTGCTTTGAGTTATTTTTTATTCACGGTGCTATAAAACTGCAAAAAAACTATTCTGAAGAATTTTCGTATAGTTCATGTAGGAGTATGTTTTGACATTTAAAAACGTACATAAAATTAAACATTAACTGTTCTAACTGAAATAATTAAATACATAATAGATACACATAGAGATTTTATTTGAAAATATTCACTATTTAATAGAATGTAAGTAATTTCTAGTAAAATATCTAAGCTTTGTTTTACTTTTACAGTTCATAGAACTCAAAGCATTTTTAAATTGAAACAACCAGCTTCTTTAAAATTCCGTGAGTGCAAAAATATGTAAATTATAATTTTTTTTAAAGAAATCTTTTATAAAAAGTAATACTGGTCTACAATTTCCATTGTTTGTGTAACATTTTAAAGAGCAAAATGCCCTAGAGAATTAAAGAAAGAGAAATTGGTAAACCCTCGAATTGTGAAGTTCACCCCGCAGTTAAAAATAACGATTTCTCCCATCAGTATTTCTTGAAACATTTTCTCCTTTAGTACAATTCAGCTTAAGCTCGACAATATTGTAACTGGTCGGGGTCCGGATGGCCGAGTGGTTTGGACCATTACGCTAGCAGTCTGCGCGCTGTAACGGGTGCGGGTTCGATTCCCGCCTTCGCCCTGGGTGTATATTCCTTTCTGTGTGACCGTAAAAATTTTTTCTGCGTCTGTCTTACTTGACGAAGGCTTCATAAGCGGGTCTCTGATTAAGCACACAAGCCGGGGAATATACACTCTTAAAACAAAAGAGTGAAATCCACTCCTATAGGGGAAGTGTATTTTCGGCACGGAAAGGAGTGGAAATTAACACAGACTGAGTTCAAACCGCTCGCTTGTTTTAAGAGTGTATATGTAATAGTAGTAGTAGTAGGTAGTAGTAGTTGTAACTGGAATTTGTGTATGGATTGCAAGTACTTTAAGCTATCAAAACCCCTCTTTTTATATCATAGTTTTGTAACTATCATTTTATTCAGTTTTAAATTGGCAAAATTAATAGATAATCTGCTCAAATATTTATATTTTCTTTTATATTCAATTTTAAAGATAAGAAGTAATTTCCGATGCGATGTATCCCAATTCTGAGAAGTGATTATGTACTATATAGTGTATTACTAGGGTATGTGATTCATAATATGTGAATATGAATTTAATACAAATTATAGATATCTAATCAGTCCGCTTAACTCATTAACGACAATTGGCAAGACAATTTGCCTCGCAAAAATTAGCTAGCGTAAAAGTTGGCGTAAATAAAATCTGTGTTAATAAAACGTATGACAAATATTTTCTAGGCCACATTTATCCAGCTGTATTGAATATTTTTACAAACCGGTTAATTATGTGATAAATGTAGCTGACTTACAGGTCCCGACAATCAAACTTTTTGAAATTTGTTCGACTATATTTTTAAATATTTAATAAATAATTTTACACAAAATATTCGAAGCAATTTAAAAAAGGGACTATAGAGAACAGTAAGTTATCTACATTTATAATTAAAAAACATTTGTAAAAATATTCAATACAGCTGGAGATATGTGGCTTAGGAAATATTTTTTTCCATTGGATTACCATTGAGGCACTTTGTTTTGGAGACCCGCGATGCAGTGGGCTCATTCCCCCTTAAAGCTTGATCCCACGCGGACATTGACGGTGCATTCCCACGTGGACATGAATAGCTTTTGGTTAATTAAAAGATTAACAGATTAACTTTCCAACGAACCAAACAGTTTTCGGGAAAGCTGCCGATGTAGGCGCGAACAGGAATGACGTAGGATTAAACCTTTAAGTTATTTTTAGTACTATTAAAATAGTCGATTTAAATTGTGAACATCGGAAAAGCAATGCATCAATTGATTAGAAAATCGCAAATTTTTGTTCAATTTTTTCAGAAATATTGTATTATTTTGACGAAAATTCCGTGTATTTTAATTATTAAAAAATGCCATAAAATATAAAGGAAAGTTGATAGGTGTAGTAATTAAACTTTTATCTTTTTTTAGATAAAAGTAAAAAGAACAAACCTGAGTGATTGGTTTACACTGAAAAAAAAAGGTGTTACGTTTTCATGATTTTTGGGTGTAACATTACACCACTTATGTAGCAAACTAACTCAACTCCAAATTTAGGATGCAGCTTTGATGATACTTGTTTAAAGGGGTCCAGTACCTTGAAATTTGTAAAATTGAACTTTTTTGTTTTATTGTATGGAAACATAATAGAGCAAATAGTGTACGACTCATAGCAAACAGATAACAAAATTCATAATGCCAAAAGAGTTATGATTGATTTCATTCAATAACTTTGTATTCTGGTAACGTTAAAATGAGACTTAAGAGACTAATATCTCCGGACGAGATTTTCACATTTTGATTTATTTAAAAATTTCAATCATATTAGTGATTACACTCATGCTTTTTAACTATAGCACTTTAAAATGCTGTCTTTACATTTTTAAATACAAAATAGTATTTCTTATAAAAGTATGCATTATTTTTGCTTAATTTTCATTTCATTTTTCGTAAACCATGTTCAAAGTTGAAAATTCGTTTTTTCCCCATGAAAATCTGTGATTTTTTAGTAATATTTTTTTTTTCGAAACAGTAGTGCGTGTTAACTAAAATTTGAATGCATACATCTATTAGGATATTAATAAAGAACCTATAATAATTTTTTAAACACACAAAATTGAAAATTCGAAGAAGAGTAGGAATTTGAAAAAAGGCAAAAATTTGATTAAAAAATTTAAATTTTGTCAAATTTTGCACATAATGTGAAGTTTTTTTGGGCTAAAAAGAATTGTTTATAGACGTTGCTCACGTAGAAAAAAACTTGGATTCAGTAGGTGTAAAAATAAAGAAAAGGTTGTGCAAGGTACCGGACCCCCTTAATTCTATTTATAGCTTTTTTATTGGTGTACTTTTACCCCCCCCCCCCGTTATTGTGGTGCAGGGGTAATCAGTTTTGTTGCAAGTTTGCACTGCTTTATGAAGTAACGTTTAACAATGTACCTAACACAAAATCAATAAGATTAGTCAAATTTTATTTCGGTATGAAACTATGTATAATAAGTTAATTTGGTTGATATAAGTATTTTATATAAAAATGTAATAAATTCGAGAATTAATGAATATTTGATTCAATTATATAAAAAGCAAAACTTTTATAAGTATGCACAAACGGAACTACCACTATTTGATTGAGAAAAAATAACATCATTATACACGTTCTTTGATATTAAAATATAACAATTACAGAGTTACTGGTGAATGAAAATTTCGGTAATTAACAAGAAAACATGTTTTATAAAAAAACATATACCAAATTATGGTGAATAATCAGGTAACACAAACCATAGTTACAATGTTGTCTTACCAATAAAGTGAACTTAATTTCGAAATTCGTTCGATATTGGTTAGTTACTGGTGAATGAAAATTTTGGTAATTAACAAGAAAACATGTTTTAAAAAAAAACATATACCAAATCGTGGTGAATAATCTGGTAACACAAACCATAGTTACAATGTTGTCTTACCAATAAAGTGAACTTAATTTCGAAATTCGTTCGATATTGGAATGCATTTTAAAGCGCCGTACTTCCACGCTTGGTTATTCCGTCGTGGGACTTGATTCTATACTTTAACTACCCGACTGAGACTTTGGACACGAAAATCATTTTATGTAAACAGCGCTTACGCATGCAAGAGAAAGGAAAGGCTCAAAATGAGGTGAAAAAGAAATTTCGGTTAAGGAATAGATTTAAGCAATGCCTACCTATGTAAAGTGTGCTAAGTATAGCTCGAGAATTGGCTTGTTACTTCATATTGTAATGTCGCTAGTTGAAAAATAGCTTTAGGAATAGATTTAAGAAATGCCTACCTTTGTAAAGTGTGCTAAGTATAGCTTGAGAGTTCGCTTGTAACTTTGTATTTTAATTTCGCTATTTGATGAATCGCTTTAGGCAGCGTACATGTAGCCTTTTTTACTGGAGCATTAATTCAGCTTTAAACGTCGTTTTTAATTAATACTTTCAATTAACTAATGTGAAATGCAAGTTAACGAAAGTATATCGCGATGGGGTTGAAAATACGAAATGGAGTTTTTGTGTACCTACCTTTTTAAAGTAAAGTACCTTTGTAAAGTATAGCTGGAGAGTTACTTGTAACTTGGTATTGTAATATCGCTATTTGATGAATCGCTTTAGGCAGTTTAGGTTTAGAATTTTTTTACTGGAGTATTAATTCTCCTTTAATCGTAATTTTTAACAAATACTTTCCCTAATATGAGATGCAAGGTAACGAAAATATTGCGATGGGGTTAAAATAAGAAACTGAGTTTTTGTGTTTTTTACTTATTTTGGAGGGGTATTGATTACGAAATAATGGTTTTTGAACATTGGTCCACCTTTCAACACTTTCGTCTGTATGAAACCACTCTATCGCTAGCACTAAAAAGGCTAAATACCACAAATTTGGTACACAAGTTCTTAGTTCCTGAAGGTAGTCATAATAAGGATGTTGTGTTACCTTCCCATAGTTTTGTTTTGTTGTGAAATACTTTTCTATTAATTTTTTTCGTTTTAATGATTGTGGTTTGTCCATTTAAAGCTTACGAAAAGAGAGCTTAAGCACAGTTGTTAAGTAAACCAAGTAATTTTGAAGCGCTATAAAGTGACAAGTGGTTGATTCTTAAGCTGGAACCCAATGAAATTTGAGCAAGACTTGAATTAATTTGAATGTTCTAAAAAAATAAGCAAAAGAAAGATAAAGTGGGTAATTTTCTTATATTTTTATATGCATTGTCAAGCTCTTAAAGCTACTTATTTGTTAAATTGATAACTATTTTTACAAAAATATTAAACTTGTGAATAAATTAGGACATAATTAGGTTTACATTTAATTTTTTTGAAAAGTTTTTGATTTTTCAAAATGTTGAAACCATCTCTGTCTTTATCTCAACCAATCTCCCTTTGTATTCTTACGTATATCAAGTTTTATAAAATATTATATCACAAACCTATTATTTTAATTATTTGGTGTTGGTAATTCAATCAACATTGTGCCAAAAGTCCTTAATATCAAATATTATTGCCATTAATAAACATTATAAGCAAAAATGAAAAAGTATTTCAACGTAAGAAAAAAAAGTGCATATCATTTACATTCATATTACATCTTTACAACATATTACATCATTTACATTTATATTACTTAATTACGACATATGACATCATTTACACTCCTATTACATCATTACAACATATTTCAAATCAGTGCTTTATGCATTAAAACATTGCATGGATGAATTATTGAAGTTGAATATATTAACATGTTTAAAATATTTCAAGTGCACACAAGGGTCATTAAAGTTTCAAATGTCGTAAAACTTTTATGTAATAATACATAATTTTCATTTCCACATCATAAATATAAAAATAAAACGAAATGAACATAAAGCTATACTACCTTAAAACTATTTATTTGTTACTTCCACGGGCAACTGCTTAATTACAATTGAAGAGCTTAGTGGAAGAACGTGCTAAGTGACATTTTTGAAAAATTCAAGATTTTTGTGTTAATGAAAAGATTACAAACATTTTAACGATAACAAATTTTCCTTTTTCATAAACTTTAGGTTTAGTATATTTTTACAGTGTGCATGTACCACTTTCAACAGATCTGAGTGTAAACTAAAAACTTCAAAGCTCATTTTCTCGTTTTCACCTTTTTGTCACTTAGCACGTTCTTCCACTAAGCTCTACAATTTTCATTTACGTTTGAATAAACTCGTTATACTACCTCGACTATCAAAACCATTCGCATTTCTCATTATAGCACTTTGTTCCGATGCAATTTGAGTAATTACACTTATCTTGAATTACGATAAAACAACTGCAGTAACAAACTTCTTCCGCACAATTAACATTCATACCTAATCAAATGAAATATTCAATGCTACTTTCATTAACTTATTAAAGTCTTGGCTTGCTTGTAACTGTTTTGAATAAATGTTGTAGAAATATGCATTAGTTGACCCGTGGTACCGGGTACGTTTGTGTACGTTTTAGGGTTCCTTAGAGAATTGTATGTTGTGATATTACGTTGATAATTAAATTTTGAAATAAAAATTTGCATGTTAGTCACTATGCCAAGAAAATATATTTGTTGCTAAGTAAATATATTTGTTACTAAGTACTGCAGAAATATAGTTCTTAAATTTGTCTTTATATCTTAAAAATGCCGCCCTTAACGGTTGTGTTGGGTGCCTACTCAGGTGTCGTCTCGTCACTTGACTGTGGTTCTAAAATTCTAGGCAAGTCTCCAATAGCCCTCGTGTAGCTCTAGTGAAACGATAATTCAAACTAAACTAACATTCGCTCAAACACCGTTTCTAGGTTTGGTACATATATATTCCGGCTTGTGTGCTTGATCAGAGACCCGCTTATAAACTTTCGTCAAGTAAGACAAACAAAGACAGAATTTTACTGGCACAGTGAGAGAAATTACACCCAGGGTGAAGACGGGAATCGAACCCGCACCCGGTACAGTGCTCAGACTGTTATCGTAGGCAGCTATCTTAACTACTAGGTCACCCGGGCCTTCTTTTCCACTGTTTTTCGCATATTTTAAGAAACGTAGGAAAATACATTTTCGATTTTTAGGGGCGTGTTTGTAAAATTCGAATGCACCATTTGTTGCAGACAAAAAACACGAGCGACATATTTTATGACTCTTTGACATTTCCAAATTGAACCAAAAGACGTCCGTAAATCGTCATGGGATAGAATAATTTCATGTTCTGTTTGCGGTGACGTAGGAAGAGCGAAGAGTTTTTTGTGGGCCATTGATTGGTTGGAACAATCTCGACGAATCTAACGCAAAATCAAACATATATAATTAAAAATTGTGTTCTAGATTTACTTTCAAAACAAATAATAAAAGTTAAAGCGTAAAAATATACAAATGGAAATTTTTATGTTTTTTTATGAACAATTATTTGAACATTCATTTCTACACATTAAAATTTTAAAATTCATCATATAAATACATCATTATGTCTTTCAGCTATGTGTAAGTGTTATTCATGATTTGATAATCATGATTTGATAATCATGATTTGATAATCATGATTTTATATACAGCTGGATACCAAATTGAATATATAATTGTAATATAATGTACTTTTGAAAACTTAAATTTAATAATTTGTGGGATTTCGGGGTGACATTGTCTAAAACTGTTATATAGCATACCGAAGATTATGGGGATAGATAACTATTTGAAATTACCCTATTTTCTGATTTCACAATTTATAGCAACAATTTAATGAAGCTACATACCCAAGACCAATCTGTTCTAAATAACAATCAGCGAATCAATACAACCCATAAACAAGACATCGTCTGATGTTAATATCTTAAGAATGACGTAAGTTTAAGGAGACACAGTACCTCAAAAATGGCAAAAATGGCGAATTTTATTTGCTAAAATTAAAATTTGGAATCTTCTAAATATGTCTACCAAGTTTTAAAAGTGTAGCTATATTTTTAAAAAAAGTTATTCCACTTTTTATGCGGAAAGGTAGGATAAAAACGAAGGTGAATGAAAACTTTAAATGTGTTTTTCACGGTGTTCATTTTTCCTTGATGAAAAAATTTTCAAAACGCTAAGGCTTTTTTTAATTATTTATAAAAGAATAAGGAATTTGGTATGCAGTTTGTCAAATATGTTAACTTTAAGAATTGACATTAAAATTGTTTTAAAGTAATACTTTTTTTTATAAAAAATACTAAAATCGAAATTTCTCAAATATGCTAAAATAATTTGGGATTTTCTAGGTAAATATTTTTTATTAAACAACTACTGAAGATATATCAAATTTGGATGCCAATTCATATGTAAAACAGTTTAAAGTACATGAGGAAAAAATTGGGTTAAAATATTTGTATTTAAAAAAGCCTTAGCATTTTGAAAAAGTTTAAATTTTTTTTAAATAACTTAAAAAAATGTAAGTATTTTTTAAATTTTTTTTAGTCATATATTGTTTTTAAATATAGATTGAACTAATAAAACATAAATTTTATAGTAAATATGTCAAAATTAAAGATTTTTTTGAAAATGGTACCGTGTCCCCTTAATAAAAAATGAATGAAAAACTCAAACTCTAGGTGCACAGATATCCTCTAAGTAAGATGAGATGTTTTTGATGTTGGGTACAAGCAGTTATAAATAAAATATGTCATTTAATTTATATTGGTTTAAAAATATATATTGACGCCTAATTAATAGTTAAATTAAATAAAAAATTATAACTAAGTATTAGTTTATTTTCTAATAAAATGATTTCAATAAAATTATAGAAGAATCTACATTTATAGTACACACAATGAAATGAAAATTGCAATGTAGACAAATCATTTTACAACTAAAATGTAGGAAAATCTAGATCTATATCTAAATTTCTTTCGTGTTTCTTCCAATTTAATGATGTCATCGTTATATAATAATCATTTTTGATAATCATTTACTAATAGATTAAAAAAATAAATGAAATTTTCAAATCGTTTAAAAACTTCTTAGGTACACAGTCTACGCAACGAAGGCTCTAAAAAGGGTATAGAGGGAAATGTTTGGAATGTTGATCAAAAATTGTGTTCCAAACATTTCCATCTATAACTCTTCGTTGCGTGGACTATATGCTTTATATAGAAAAATTTAATTATATTGTACTGCATTTCCAAAAATTGCAGGAGATAATCATTAAAATTATGAAAATGAACTTCAAAACTGTATTAATAAGTTATACAAATTTTCTTATGGTATATTTACAAGAAATTTTTTTAACAATCATAAACCCTTAATATATTTTCTTGGTTTAGTTTCCATGAGTAATATTAATTAAAATAACTAAAACTTTGGCTGTAATATGATCAAAATTCAAATTTATAATTGGGGAATACGGCGTCCATGCCTCTTTTTAACATGTTCTCATTAAATATTAGTCTTTCGAAAAACTATAAACACTTTCTTCAAAGCATGCCCCCCCCCCATCCCTCCCTAAATAAAGTATTTATAAAGCATAGTTCATTCACTTTATCAGATTTTAAATATCAAGTAAATATAATAAGCTGTTAATTATGACCAAAAAGAGTCTACTAAAAAACTGAATTAGTTTCGCATGAATTATTTGTTTCTGCACGTGTAATTATGATAAATAATTTTAATTAAGAATTTTTGAATTATTTGATAAATATAGGATTTCTGAGCTTTCATGTATTTATTTTAAAATAAAATATTTTTAATTTTTACTTTTGGATAACGGGTAATAAAATTAATGAGTAGACTTAAAAAATTGTAATTTAATTAAGACTTATAATTGAAAATTAGTATATATATATTTTTTAATGTGATTGATTTAGTTTGGAGCGTTTAAGTAAACACTCTTGAAATTTGAAATAGTTCTGATTGCTCAGCATTTAATAATTATTAGATTTTGTGCAAATAATTATTAACAAATCAATAAAAGTCTCTCTTAAATTTTATTTGTTAATAAATTTTTTATAATTAATTACTTGTTTAAATATTTTCATGGTAAATATTTTCATGGTTTCTTGTTAATTTATTTATTAATTTCTCAAAACACTATTTAACATTTAAATAAATGATGTACATGTTTTTAATGATTTGTTTCTTGTTTTTAAGATTTATAGTTATTTGATAAACATGATAGTTTAACAAATGCATTTATTTAATTTACTTATACAAGCAAATATAATAAATTTTCTGAAGTGTGGAACTGGAACTAATGAATAAATGAATAAATGAATAAATGAATAAATGAATAAATGAATAAATGATAAATGAATAAATGAATAAATGAATGAAATGAATAAATGAATAAATGAATAAATGAATGCTAAATCGGGAATTCAAAGTGCAATTTATCAAAGAAAATGCAAGATGTAAATGCTTGTTTTATTTTTAATTTAAACTACATGTTTAGTGTGTGCTATTGTTTATCTTTCTTATTATCTTTAATGCATTTTTAGTGGATATTAATATATTGTGTTTACCGCCGTTGTTAGACACCCTGATGTTGCTGATAAACAATAGAAATGTCAACCCAAAAATTTCGTTCTTTTTTTTTAAAGTTTTTGTAATACATAGAACCATATTTAAAAGAAAATTATCAGGAAGTTGAAGATTCACTAGTTAACAAAAACATTTCCTAGTATTTTGTCTCGACAAAAATCTACGAAATGCCAAATTTAGATGAAACATAGACCTTAAGAAGAAATATCCATCGGTATAAAGAAGAAACCATATTCACCGCGAAAACTTGATGCTTTGTTATCGCATTTCTTGATGATATAACAAAGAATCAAGGTCATCATCATACGGTTTTTATAAGACTTTTCCGGCAAATATATTTTAATTTCAAGCTTTGTGTTCAAGATAAATAATTCTAGGTAACAGTGCCTTTAATACTGAATAGATAAATAAACACTTGTTTGTTTCTATAAAATTATTATTGTCTTGAATATGAATACATGAAGTTTATAAATTTTTCAAAACTAATATTTATGACTTATTGAATACCAATTGATGATAAATACTTTCTTAGTTTCTCAATGCGTCCAAAATTAATGGCTTTTATTTTTTAAGCAAAATATTGTTAACGAAATTCTTATAACCAATGAATACTGTCGATTTATTAAATTATGTTACTAAAATGTCCAGCACTGCCTACATTTGTTAGTTATCATAAGAAATTTAGTTTAAGCTATAACATTTATCTTAAATTAATATTTTTTAACTTTAGAAATATTTCAAAAAAGGTTTTTTTTTATCTGCTGAAAATAAAGTTGTTTATCTAAGTTTAAATTTACCACCCTGTCGGGATTTGCATGGTTTGAAACAAAACAAAGTCAACAGGACAACACTGAAAACCAAATTTACTAAGTTTATGAAGTAACGTTGCACAAGTAAGGGGATTATTGCGTAAATTCTTAGTAGGAAAAGCTGCCTTCAGTTTTATGGAAAAACTGTATGCAACATTTAAGCAGTAACGTTACACCACAAAATAAGAGTAAACTTCTTCTACTGTGTAACGTTACTTTATAAAACCGAAGTTGGTAGACCGAAGTAGAATATGGTAGGCTTCCACCAGTTTTATGGAGTAACGTTTTACGGAATAACGTTACACTAATTATATGGAGTAACGTTTTACGGAATAACGTTACACTAATTATATGGAGTAACGTTTTACGGAATAACGTTACACTAATTATATGGAGTAACGTTTTACGGAATAACGTTACACTAATTATATGGAGTAACGTTTTACGGAATAACGTTACACTAATTATATGGAGTAACGTTTTACAGAATAACGTTACACTAATTATATGGAATAACGTTATTTTTAACTTAATCTTACTTAACTTCAAATAAGTGAGGTAAGTTAAAAATAAAATGCTGTGTAAGTGTGTTACCCAGTATAACCAATCGTCTAGTCCAAGCATATGCGCATTTATAAACGTTTTGAAACAAAAAAGATTATGGCGTATTGTGGATTCTGTCAAACCGGCATTGAGTAACCAAAACACGACTTTCTTGTACCCAAAGGATTACAAGGTCGAGCCTGGTCTTAGGACTTACTTGAATAACAAAAAATAATCACAATGTTTCGCTACAAAATTCAACACTGGTGGGTACAATATTAGATAAAAAGCAGTTATATTATAACGTAATTTTGGAGGCAGCACTTGTTTTTTTTTGTGATGTAACATTACTTCGTTTCTGTGGTGTAACTTAACTTTTCGTTGTAAGGTTTCTCATGTTTTGTGCACGTTAACATCGTTTAAAAAGAAGTATCATGTTATTAATCAAATGAATATTTAAGTATTTTATAATGTAAAGAAATTTGATAAAAAAAATTACATGAAAGAGAAAATATGATTTTTAAATTATGTTATTACTTATATTAAATTTAATTACGAGAAAAGAATATGCGTTATTTCTATTAATATAGATTTCAAGGGTTTTGAGAACTCAAGTGTGATGGCTAATTCATATTTAATATCGGGTGCTGAGTTCGAAAAAGTAGTGGAAAATATCCTTAAAGTCTCAATTTTCATGAATGAACTGAAGTAAATTTAACTGAAAATTTAATTCTTTTGGAGAACATTTTCTGCTATTTAATGTGCTTTGACTATTTTATTATTTATAGTTTATTGTTCTAATGTTAATATAAATTAGGTCAGGATCTCCATACTTTCAAAGAATTCTGTTTTCGACATATTTTACACAATTTAAAACAAAGGTGCTAAGGGCTTAAAATTTGTAAATATTATTGCATTTTATTGCTTTTGAAAACGGAAATAGTAGGAAATACATATTTGACTCACACACCCACACATGAATAATGCATATTCACACATTTTCACGTCTAAAATAAAATAACTTACTCGTTCATGGAACTTTAACTAAGTATAAAAATTCAACAAAATCATAAACATATATAAAATGTGCATGAACATTTTTGCTGTACTTAAGTCAGATTATGCTATTAAATCTTAAAAATCATTCCACAATATCCGATAATACAATTATCGACAATGGCTATCATCAAGCCCAAGTATTTAAAAATTCTAATTAAAAAATAGAAAGTTTGGAAATAAATAGAAAAATCAAAAGGAATGGCCTATGAAATGTATGTGATTAGTTGAATTCGAACTCCGTTTGAGTTTGAATTGCGAAAAATTGCTTTTTAAGGGGACGCATTACCCAAAATTTAGGGCTTCCCAGAAAATAATTAAACATGCTCGAATGCTGTGATATAAGGAAATTGTAAAAAAAGAAGGATTCTTTTATAATGATGGAGGTTTATTGAAAATGATATAGTGGTTTGGTAAAATGGTTTTTGAAATTTTATGTTGATTTTTTAAATTTTTAATTTTTTCAGCTTGTGAATGGCTTTTAGGTAAATTAATGTAGAGATCCAAATTTTTTTTCCTGTGTTGAAACATATGCGTTTAACAAAAGTTGGTATAGGATAAGGTCTAGTGTGAATAGATTTTAAAAAAATTATGAAGGTGAAAATTTACAAAAAATCTTTTTTTTTACCATTTTTATACATAAAGCTACATAACTTTTTTTGTTTAACTGATAACTCAATATCCATACTTCCAACTTTTATTAATAGATGTTGTGGGAACATTTTGAAAAAAAATCCATTAGAATATTCTTTAAATTGTAGGAGGAGTAGCATTTTGAAAAAACGTTAAAATTTTGAAATTTTACTTAATTTTTTAAAAAAAAACTTACGTTTTATTAATTATCATTTTTTCATATATGTTTATTGAATGTTAGTTCTTTGTAAAAATAATTTAATTTGAATACTAGCGATAAAAATACTGGATTAGATTTTATGGGTACCGCGTCCCCTTAAATGATGCTTTCAGTACAAAGGGAATAAGCTCATAAAAGTTGGAATCTGCACCTCTAATAATTTAAGCTAGTAATTTTTTAATTCAGTCAAGACTTCTTTTGTAGATATAGATGATTATTTATTGTAACTTTAAATAATATAAAAAACAGATCTGTTTTTAAATATAATTTGAAATGTGACACAAATATTAAACACAATTAAAACACAATTATTTTTAGTATGATTGTTTGATGAAAGAATGTTTAAAATATTGTGTTTCTTTAGAATAGTCTTCTTTTTGTTTTATGTAAGTAAGTGGATGGAAGTTTATCCGAACAAAAGCAGAAGTGTCCGTAACCATGCCTACGGCAAACATGTCAACAAGTGAATCTTTATGAGAATGATTTTTCAATCGATTATATAATGAACAATAATTCCTGAGATTATTAATATATATCGATTGTTATATTTTATTTGAAAGAAAGTATGCTTCAATTTTTTTTAGTTTTCTATAATGCAAGTTGCTTATCGGTTCTTACATGAATCGATTGTTTTTGCGTTTCGTTATAATTATAATAATATAGTTTAATTATAAGTTTCGTTCAATTATAAGTATTTATAGATAAATAGTCTGTTAAATTCTAACTTTCACTTTTTACTACTTCAATTTTCACTTTTTACTACTTCAACTTCAATTAAAACGATTGGCTTCTGTCAGGTGACGTATTCCTTTCCAGATTTTCATTCTTGAATTTTCTTCGATGGTTGTTTCTGTTTTCACGTGACATGGATTCACCAGTCGAAGCTCGAGAATAAATTTATTTTCGTTCAGAATTTTCGTTGCTATTCCAGACCTGAAACAGGTTCATTATTGTTCATTGTAATTAGTTATGACCTATGTGGATTTTAATTTTTATATCGTGAATATATTTATCTTAGATATTGGATCATACTCTCTTATTTCCAGAACTAATTTATAGTTATATTAAAAAAGTAATTAATGTATTTAAATACGGCATTTTTGTTGCCATGCCTTATGCAATGGTAACTAAAATATATTATACATTTAATTTGGAGCGATTAGACCACATTTTTGTTGTAATTTTTTTATAAATATTTGGAGACATTATCAAGAAATGTTAAACTAGTTTCTTAAACGTAAAAAAAGTTTTCTGATTAATATAAAATAATATTATTTTATCAAACATTAGAAATGCTTTATAAAATATAAGAAAATAAATTTTTTGCATGGTAGAAAATCTGCACATTAACGAAAAAATAATGAACGAAGAACTTTAACACAGAGAAGAAACATTAACTATTTGTCATCGAAGAAAAAAATGCAAACTGAATAATTTTACGCAATAATTTCATTTCAGAATGCTTTAATAATCATAAGTAATATTCTTTTATTAACTTCCTTTACTTAAAATTACCTTTTTAAATTAATTTCAACTACGTCGTATCATACTTTTAAGAGAAAACTGTTTGGTATATCTGATTACTTAATTGATATTGAAAGTTTCTAATCTCCTAAGTGAAGTTAGGAGAAAACGCATTGATATTTGAACAGCCTAAATGTCTATAACTTTTTGTAAGTTTAATCCATATGATACTGTAAGCATAAAAATCTTTTTTGCGGAAAACAAACCCACACATATAAACCCACACCCACATAATGTCTACACTGCGTCTCAAATCTTACTTATGAGAACGACTGAGACAGTCGTAATAATCATATAATCAGTGTAGGATTAAGACACTATTTAATAACCCAAATATTAACAGTTTAAAGTATTGGTTACTTAGATTCGAAATATAGTTTCAATTACAGTTTTCATAGTTTATATAGAATTTTTTTAAAATTAATTAAATGATTAAGCAATCTTAACGTTCTAATAAAAAATACATAAGTAGACAACTTTGATGTGTCTAAACCTTTTAAACTCTAGAATTATACGAATAAATTATGTAACAAGGTGTCTTTCAAAATGCAGTGAAATATATGTGGTCCAATCACGTTACAAAACATATAAATTAATACATCTATACCAGCCATTTTTATAATTGAAAATTTTGCATTAAATTCAATTTTTGCAGTTTTTTCGATTTCTTAAAGCTTGAAAAATGCTATGCAAAGTTCAAATATTAAATTCGATGTTTACCGATTGATCAATCTGCATAATCAATAGATTTTTAAATGGTATGGTTAATCTAAAATTAGTTCAGCTTTATTTTGGTTGAGTTACTATGAAAAATATTTTATAAAAAATACCTTAGATTAATCTTGAAATCGGATTTTTTTCACAGCTGTTATAAAACAATTTTGTGTTTACTGTTTTATTCCCTACTGTGATTATTAGGATATCGTAGCTGAAGTAAACTTAGAATTATGGATGAAATAAATTTTTCGGTGGAGTTAAATAAATAAAAAATGTACGTCTAAAAACATACACTGTAAAAAAAAACCTGTTGTTTTTACAGTTAAAAACTGTCAACTTAGACGCCAGTTAATAACTGTTTTTTTTTACAGTTTAAAACTGTAATTCTTTTACAGGAAAACTGTAATTTTAACAGAGAAAAACTGTTAATTTAGCAGGGAAAAACTCTTAATTCAATGGTTTTCCCCTGTAAATTTAACAGTTTCTCCCTGCTAAATAAAATACCCAATACTAGCCCTCGCGACCGAGTAATTACTTAGTCGCAGAAGGTTCAGTATTGGGCTCGCACGCAAGAAGTTCCTGGAAGAGGTATGGACCGGGCCCGGTTTTGATCCAGGAACCTCTTGCGTGCGAGCCCAATACTGAACCGTCTGCGACAAAGTCATTACTCGGTCGCGAGGGCAAGAATTGGGTATTTGTGCTGAACGATGATCTCAATCACGTGACTCTTTGCTCGTCTTCAAATTTCCCCCGCGGGCAGGTGCATTTGATGGATTGTGAGTGTGACGTCACGTTAACGAAGATAAATACAGTTATTAACTGTTTTTCTAAAAAACAGTTTTTAACTGTAAAAAATAATGTATTTAACTGTAAAAACAGCAGTTTTTTTTACAGTGTATTTTTGAATTTAATACTTATTAAAAGTAGTTATAGCCCAAATCTATAGGCTGGCTATTTGATGCTAAGTTCCAATACATAAAACTCATATATCTGGTATAGTTTACACAATTCCAACGTTCATACTGAAGTAACAGTAAATGAAATCTTTCACTATTGCCTACCGATATTACGTAAATCAGATGAAAATATGCTAAAAAGTAAAAGAATCATTAATAAGTAAAAGCTTTAGATGAAAGTTCATTTTTTAAGTTATAAAAGGTAGTTAAGTTATAAAAAGTTAGTAGTATATATAAAAGGGTAGTTAAGGTAGATAGTATATTAGGTAGTTAAGTTATAAAAGTAGATTACGAAAAAATGAAACATTAAACTAAATAGACGATGAGTCACATTATTAGAGACATAAGGTAATCAATATTCGAATTAATTGCAGTTTAATGATATTCAGTTTTATGACATTTAATGGATGTTCGCCTTTAAAGTTCTAAAATACTCTCTAAAACTTCTTTACAACGCTTAGAATAAAAAGAACATAACAACAGTAATCCTTCATTTTGCTAAATCCATAACTGTCGAACTCTCGTAATGCGGAACATGTGGGACACTTCGGAAATTTTCTCTCGGAAATTAATTCACGCCCAATTAATCCGCAGACGATCTCGTTTTGAAAATGATCGATGTGTTTGTTCGAAAACAATGTAACTGGATGAATTTTTGTTCTAAAATTTATCTATTTTTGGAAATGATCTTTTTTATACGAGTTTTCAAATGCGAAATTTTTATTTTCAATTAAAAGTTTTTGGAATATGAGTTACAGCATTTGCAAATTTAATTTAATCAAATTTAGATATGACCATTTCATTTTCAAATATAAATTTCGCAATTTTAACAATATACATACTTAAAAACTTCCTTTATAATTTATTGTTTTCAAAAACCATTTTACTCTAAATTTGTGTACCTGTTAAGGTTACTGCCCAAAATCCGGTAAATATAGACATTCAACAGATTTTTCGACATTCGTGCAACATACATTGATACAACATCCATCCATACAACACACATTTATAAGACATACATTGATACAGCAAAATTCATACAACAAACATTCCCATACAACACACATAAATACAACATACAAACACTGGGACAGCATAATGCTAATTACAATTTTGTCAAACCTTCGTAGTTTCCTGTCCCATGAATTTTCCGGGAGAGCGGATTATCGAGTACGGATGATGAAATAATTGAAGAGTGTAGATTCAGAACTCACATTCCCCAAAGTATAATTAAGATATAGGGTCCGGTCCGTTCATTGGCGACTTTAAATGATATTGAATTTTATTGGACAAAATCGCCATTTTAGGAGCCGGACCTCATATCTTAGTTATGCTTCGGAGAAAGTGAGTTTTGTAACTTCAACTTTCAATTATCGTGTTACGTTTATCCAGGGATTGAAAATGGAGTAGTGAATGTCATGCTAAATCTATCCGGAAGAGTTTGTTGATTTGGAATGACATTCTATGCTAGTTTTAAATATCGTTTGAATGGATAATATTTAGTTTCTTGTTTTATGATACTTGTGTCTTTCACGAACCACACTATAGCAGCCATGATTGCAACAAGTACCTTTATTTAAAATCTATAGAAAGAAGTTAAGCTGTCAAAATTAAGTTAAATGAGTCACAAAAACTTAAAGATTGTATTCTATACTCTCTAGTAGATGTTATATATAATTATATCTCTTTAATAGTTGATTTGAGGAGGCCAGTGGCTAAAAGGTGGTGTTTCGTATAGCCATACTAAAGCTCCGAGTACTGAATTCCGGATTGGGCGAGTTTTACTCAATCTTTCATCCTTTAAATGGGTTGTACATAGGGAACTAAATGTGAAGTTTCCCATCTAAACGAGACGTATGCCTTTTTCCCCATATATTTTGGTTACGAGAGCTGAGAAGGGCACGGCAAGCCTTGGCCCACTAGTGGGCTGTTGCGCCGAGGGATTTAATTATAATTTAGACATTTTATTTACTTTCCCAACTTCAAAGATTTTTTTTCCTTGAACGTGTTTTCGATGATTTTCGGAAAAATAAATATTTGAATGGAATTCAAAATCTACTTCCTGCAGAGTGTTGAAATTTACCACACATATTTTTCAAACTATTCCTATAATTTGCTTCCGGGAATTGATATTATCTTATTTTTGAGAAGCAAATTTGATTGAAATATTGAAAGCTCTTTCTTAAAATCGTTTACAGATGAAAACAATTTTCTGATAATTTTGTTTTAAATTATTTCCCTTTGGGGAGACAAGCTTAAATCAACAACGTTGCAATAAAACAGAAACAGCCTGGATAATTCCCCCCAAACATACTGGTATGCTTCTAAGGGCCCTGGTATGTCACTCCAGGTCTTCTGCCCAAGACCTGCCCAGACAGCCTTGTCAAGGCTTAGAACAGGTCACACAAAAAGTCTTAGATTCAGGGCGAGAGTTAAAAGCTATGATCTTTGCCGTTGTCACTCTTAAAACAAACGAGCGGTTTTAACTCAGTCTGAGTTAATTTCCACTCCTTTCCGGTGCCGAAAATGCACTTCCCCTATAGGAGTGGATTTCACTCTTTTTGCGGAGTGGGTAAAAGAAATAAAAGAAAACAATCTACGTCCTACACTCTTAAAACGAGCAGTTTTAACTCAGTCTGAGTTAATTTCCACTCCTTTCCGGTGCCGAAAATGCACTTACTCTATAGGAGTGGATTTCACTCTTTTGTTTAAAGAGTGGAAGCTCCTGCATCTCTCTCTCACATCTTGAGTTGCATTGGTGCCTCATTGGGATAGCTGATGGGAGAGGGAGATATTATATGTGATAATTGTGGTGGCTCGATCTTATGGAAATGGTCTAGGGATGCCTGGGCCAGAGGGAAAAGAAGAAGAACATTGCATCCAAGATATTCTGTAGTCTGGTTAGTATGAAGCTATGATTGTAACTAAGTGGAGGCGGATTCCAATCGTGTTTCACGTTAACCATTTTCCCTATTTTAAAAAGAAAGCAAATTTAAAGGAACACATCGTATTTTAATTGGAATTTACCGTATTTAAAAAAGTCAGTTTCCGTATTTTTTAAGTTTATTTTCCTCTTATTATAATTAAGTCGAATTTGTAATAATGAAAACCATTTACAATTTCAAAAACAAATAAAATTCTTTTAAAATATCAACTATTGTAGTTCTTCATTGGTAGAAAATTTTTAATAATATGAAACAGCTTGGCAAAGTCCTTAAAAATTAATTTTATTGTGCCAGATATTTGTTTTAAAAAATTAGATCCGTACCTATAAACCTTTTAAGAACCTTAATTAATCAAAATCAATAACTTACATTATATCCACTTGTGATAGGGTAAATTTAACAACCCATTCATTTTATCCATACAACACAACTAACAAAACACTAGACTTTAACTCTTCCAAGAAACTTCCACTTACACTCTATCACCTCATTAACGGAAGATACACGCGATTTCCTATTTGCTGATACCGGTTCATTTCCTGAGCAAATCTTCCAATTCAATTTAGCCTTCAACATTACTTTATCCCTTGAAATCCCTGATTCACACCACTTTTGCTTCCAACGACACATCGCTGGAATTCGACTTCCAATTAATTTGCACCAAACTTTTGAATAGTACCGAGAAGAGACGAGTCATTAATTGCATCAGCGTCGCTGATCGTTAAGGCGATATCAAAGTTTGCACCCATAAGAGTTGAGAAGGAGATGGAGATGCTTGGCGGGAAACGAAGTGAAGCAGTCAGAAAATCGCCAAGCAACCCTAGTAAGCCCAATTCAAACAAACAGCTCACTCAATGTTAGTTCATGCTGAAACGCATCATTTTATACCTTAAAAAGCATTAAATAAAAATCAAAATATGACTATTTACACAGTAGTAGGCTGTAGCACGAGATCCGTATCTATACAAGATGGTAGTAATTTCTTTCACTGCTAAGAAAATGCTTTGTAATTGTAGCTTTTATAAGTCAGAAATCTCAAGTCTAGGTAGTAAGCCTACACAAACTCCAATGCAGAATGGTGCCAAATATTTCAACGAGAGCGTTTGTTGGGTTGGTTGGTTGGTAGACAGATATTTTCAAGCTTGTGTGCTTAGTCACAGAGACCCGCTTATAAACCTTTGTCAAGAAGGACGGACACGACATACACGACAGATGCTGCCATCTATCGCCACCTCCACAATTTAGACATGTCCCTAAAGGAGAGGGAAATAGTCTCCAGGAACCTGTACCCGTGGTAAACTGCGCAATGACCAACCACAGGACTTTCGGACCCAGCAGATTTAACGAGCACGTACTTCGCATAGTCTTCAGTGGTACCGGGACTCGATCGCAGGACCTTCCGATCTCGAGACCGAGCCGCTGACCACTAGGCTCTCTACGACCCTTGTAGCTTTTATAAGAGTCAGAAATCTCAAGTCTAGGTAGTAAGCCTACACAAACTCTACTGTAGAATAGCGCCAAATATTTCACCGAGAGCGTATGTTGGGCTTACTACATGGCGATTGATGGCTTCACTTGACAAACCGGCTGTTGTATCGGTTTTAGACAGGCCAGCATCTCCATCTCCTTCTTAACTCTATGCTTGCACCACGACGTTATTGGAACTTGACTCGCTGATTCCTTCCACTGTTTAGGAATATGTCAATTTAATTGACACGCTGACTTGTCGGTGGCGTCGCAATGCGGGGGTTATGGGCCTCGATATTTGTAAATGCCGGATTTTCAAAGTGGTGATGGAATTATATTTACGACTCTGGAGATATTTATAGATGTCATTTATAAATGTCTTTTGAAGGATGCATGCACAAAACTTTGATTTTAAGCTAATGTGTTTAAAGAGGATGATTTTCAGAATCGCCGGTGTATGGATTTTTCCAAAGGTTGGCTGCGAAACAACGTTTAAACAAATCGAAGTACATTCTTAACAAAGTAGTTTGATAGTGGTTTTGTGTGTCTTTCTATAGTGTATAATGTGGCAATAATGTTAATTTACTGAATTGTACAAGAACACGAAATATTCGAGGTTCGGTTTGAATCTTTGCAAATGTCGTGTTTTCTGTGTGTGTGAAAGAAAATAATTTTATGTTTGTGACTCTGAAAAATACATGTTTTATAATTTGTCCTACATTTTTCAGAGATTTCGTAATAAATTGTGATTTGCTTAGTAATTAGCTATGTTGCTTAGGGCCCAAAATAACTTTTAAGTTAATATTAAATATGGAAGTTCAGGTTTAATTATATATTGTTCTATTACAAATATGTTAATGTCATTGACGAATGACTTGTTTTCGAAGCCCGCATTATTCAGAAATAGATTGGATATTTGCGAATGCTGTGAACTTTCGATGTACTAATGGAGTTATGCTTATCATCCTCCTTATCCAGATATTTGTAGGAAGTTGTTCAAGAATGTTATTGTGAGAATTTGGAATGGAAAGTCTATATTGAGTTATTTCTAAATTTGGAACTGATATTAAAAGTTCTTCATTTTTGAGTTGTTGTTTCTGATGTGTGCCTCCAGGGAATAGTCTAGAAGGCAGAAGGGGTGCAGTAACTTACATCGGCACAAGGCTTTGAGCACCCTTGAGTGTTGGAAGTAGGACTTCTGCTCCGAGATAGCGACACCTACTTAATTTAGGCACGTCGCTGAAGAGGAGGGGCAATGTTCTAGAGACAGCCTGTACCCATGGTACTGCGCTATGACCCCTCACAGGACTTTTGGCCCACAGATTTAAAGAGCACGTTCTCCGCATGTACTCAGGACAACACAAATATCAACGCCTCATCCGGGATTCGAATCCGGGCCCACTCTCATGCCAAGCGAGGATCGAAACTACTATACAGATTGGGTGACCTTTGACTTATATGTTTGGTAAAAAAATGCTAAAAAATATCTTGAAATAATAGTAAAATATTCAGTCTTTACTAATTGTTGTAAGTTTACATTGTTTATTTTCTAACTGATCATTAGCGTAATTTATGTTTGCATTTTTTTTCGTTTCGATATTCTATTTATATATTACTAGCTTTATAAACCCAGCGTTGCACGGGTGTACCCTTAATAAACCCAATTAGTAGTTTTTTTTATGTAAACTCTTATTTTATACCAATTGATCACCTCTCCACTGGTCCACTCCATATATTATAATCTTCTCGCTTCTGATATGAGGGGTCTTCCCGTTCTGAAATGAGGAGTTGATTGTATCCAGGCTCTTCCAGAGGGCTTTCCCATAGGCCCTTGTTCAAATTGCCAGAACAGCTATGATATAATCTCATGTTTATATTTCACGATTAGCGCAACGAAACTACTCAAATGTGGCAAACATTCCACTTCATATTTCCTACAACTCGATAGGGTGGCCCAGTCGGTAAAGACTTTCGCCTTGCATGCGGTAGGTCCCATGTTCAAGTCCGGGCATTACCAAAATGACTGCTGACCTATAAACGGCTCGTGCAGCCAAAAAATGTCCGACGAATAATACGACGGGTAAATTTCGTTTAAATTGAAATAAAAAATATAAATTCTAATCTTACAATTATATTTCTATGGGGAAATCGGCTCACGTTTTGCACTCCTACACCCGTTCGGGTTCGAATTTCGAAAAATCGCTTCTTAAATGACGCCTACGATATAAGAATATTTTTCTAAAATGTAGTAGCTGTACCTTCAGTAGTTTGGGCTGGGCGGTGATACGTGAGTCAGTCAGTCAGTCAGTGAGTCAGGATTTTGCCTTTTATATATAGGGGGAACTAGGGACATTTGACCCATAAGGATACATGACCCAATGTCTTTTTCTCAGCAATGGAAAAGTTTTGTGAGTTTAAAGTGGCATAACTTTATTCCTTTCAGCCAGCTGATCACATGGTGAAAAAAACGAGCTGAATCATTGCTTATGTGTTTAGTTATGCGAAGAAATACGTTTTCATGCACTGAAAGTAAATTTTTGAGACCGTAAGGTTTTTCGGTCTACATTTTTTGGTTTAAAGGAAAGATTTTTTCAATTAGTTACTTGTTTAGTTCATGCTATTAGCTACAGTTACGTGCATAATAGTGCTAATGTAATTATTCGCAAATGACTTTGTTTTGGGGTTAAACAAAAAAAGTGCAACTAGGGATAATTGACCTAAGCCAATTGGGGATATGTGACACAAGTAAACAACACAAAATTAGACATAAGTAGACCAAGTAAATAGTTTAAAAAATCACGGGAGTGCCAAAAGTAAATGACTGGGTTCTTAACGGAGTATAAGGTTTGTGGGGGGAAGGTACAAGGGATTTTTTTTTTAACGAGCTTACATTTTAATATGCATAAATAAATGAATAATCGATGGAAAATATTTTAAATGGCCTGAAATGGACAATACATCTCAAGTTGATATTGATTAAATAGTAGCGATTCTTCAACCACCTGTGTTTTCTCTGCAAAATAAAAGAAGCCCCAGTTTTGTATTTCGACCAGAATTTACTTTTAAATTTGATTATTTTGTTAGTATAAGCACAATTAATGCGATAAAAATAAAAAGTAATAATTTTGTCTGAAAATACTATAAATGTATATAAACTTTATAATATATTAGTTTGTTATCAGGTAAAATTTTTTTGATAATTTTAAGTCTTACAACCAAACACAAACCAAACAACCTTTTACAACCAAATTTTTGTTTTGGGTCATATAAAATATTATCATATATATTGATATATAATATACTTTAAATATTATATATATATATATATATAATATACAATAAATATATATATATATATATAATATATATATATATATATATATATATATATATATATATATATATATATATATATATATATATATATATATATATATATATATATATATATATATATATATATATATATATATATATATATATATATATATATATATATATATATATATATATATAATATATATATATATATATATTGCGTAATACTTATCAAAGCATAAATTAACTGCATTTGCACATCCATAAATAGTGTTTTTAGTTACAAGCCAAAAACTACAAGTTGGGTCATATGTCCCTGGTTCCCCCTACAGTTTATACTTATGTGTTTTATTTACGTTACACTATAAGTAAAACATTTTTAAATGCATTTATGTGTTTATTTACTAGTGAATCTAACAAATGAAATATTTACTTAAATATATTCCAAATAATTCTATTTAACTTAGTATTTGAAAAGTTAACCTTTAAACTTTCTGCTAAATAAAAAAATAATGAAAATTCCTTTTAAAATATTAATTATACACAATAAAAAAATATTACAGTAAAACAGATTCGAAATAAACATTTTATTAAATCTGTCACCACAAAGAAAATACTCCTTTCCTTGAAAAATCGGATGTTCCGTTAGGGCGGTCTTTTCGAGAAGTATAACTTTGAAAATTCAAAATCGCATTTTACAAATTTTCTATCGAGTATTGTAAGTAACAAAGCTTTCTCACTGTTTATGTTTTGAAAACACGATTAAAAAAACTAAGACATATTTCGTAAAAATATGTACCTTAAAAACTTTTTTAAAGTATTTGTTTATTTTATTGTAGGGAGACTTTTAGCATTACTTAAGTTGGAAAAAAGAATCGGTTTCTTGAGAAATTGGCCATATATGGAGGTTTTGCTTAAGGGGGAATAGGCGCGCTGGACCGGGGTTCTCCAAAGCAAAGTGCTTCAGTGTTAATCTTATGGCGAAAAAAATATTTTCTCTGCCACATTTCTCCGGCTGCATTGAATATTTTTACAGCGGATTTTTTATGTGATAAATGTAGCTGACTTACAGGTCCCGACCTTCCCACTTTTTGAAATTACTTCGAATATTTTTTTTAAATTTTCAATAAATAATTTTCAATAATAATTTTCAATAATTTTTCAATAATAAAATATTCGAACAATTTCAAAAAGTGGGAAGATAGAGACCTGTAAGTTATCTACATTTATTATTTAAAAAAACCGTTTGTAAAAATATTCAATACAGCCGGAGAAATGTGGCAGAGAAAATAGTTTTTCTCCATTGGATTAACACTGAGGCACTTGAGTTTAGAGACCCGCGGTCAAGCGCGCCCATTCCCCCTTAATAAGGGTGATCTGTTTCAGAAGTTATGTAGATCCTTTCATTATTATTAACCACTGAATAGACACATTTTGAATAAATATAGCTATTTGTAAAATATTTCAATTTAAAACACCTCTATAGAATCAATGCAAATGTAAAGTAAAGAGGGTTAAGGCACGAAGGTATACACTTACAATACAAACTAATATCAAAAGATAATTAAATTGAAAACCTTGATTATTTAATCTTTTAACGTATCACGCAACTAGCATTCATCTCCCACAATTGATTCAATTCCAAGATTAGACTATAAAAATGTGGGATGAAAAAAGTTTTTGATTGTTGTACTTTTCTTGCGTTTTCCCTTTTTATTGGTTGAATCAACTTATATAAATACAGATGGTTATAAAAGTTAAATTTCTTTAAAAAATATTCATATTTTCGGTATTCGGCTTAACGGGAGTCGGATGGTTCTATCTCACCCATGTTAATTTTTCTAACTTCAAGAACATTTTTCTCAGGAACTATATGAGATATCATTATGAACTTTTTTATAGTTTGTCTCTTACATAGCATACTTAAAAAAATACTTTTACAGTGATTTTTTTTAAAAAATATGTATTAAAAACACACAAAAAATCACATTCAAAGTTATTTAATTTTTTTTAAGCAGAGATATTTAAAATTCCTCAGTTTAAATCAACGAACTATTAATTGGAAAGACATAATAAAACAAAATGTGTTGATATATTTTATAGTTCCCGAGAGAAATGTTCCGAACTGTTGAAAAACCTTATATTTCAGGAATCGCGCGCAAAAGAAATGTAAGGTTTAGGCAAGAACTGATGTTCACAGTTTCTATAAAATGCTTATATAACGAGAACCACTATACAGAAATCGATAATCTTGATCTTAAATTAAAGATAAGATGTGTAGAATATAAAAAAAGAAAAACAGAAAATCGACATTTTTGACCCACACACTCATCCGACTTCCCATAATCAAATTCTCAAGTTTTTGAATACGAAACCTCTGAAAAATGGTTCAAACGAATTCCGAAATATAATGAAGATTTCTCCACACAGCCGATGCAGCTTTTAGGAACCATTATTATGGTGAAACCAAGCAGAATTTTTTTTAACGGTGCACTATACATTTTCTCTTAACTGTCAGGGTTTTTTATTTGTCCTTATTTCTGAAGTTATTCCTCAATAGAGCACCTTCAGTCTTTTAATAGTGTCTTAACAATACAAAATTAAAATTTTGGGACAAAAAACATTTTAGATAGACTTTTTCCACACCAACACAACGCATTATTACGTAAAACGCATTCCTGAATGTCAATACAGAAGAAGAGAACGCAACAAAGAACCCAGGACACAAATTGTTCTTTCTTAAGACTTCGCATGCAAGCGAAGACACAAGCGCCTTGAGCTATTCAATAGTGAAACCTACTTAATGACATGTTTTGTTGCACAACGAATCGGAAACTTTTTGATGGTTGCTCACGTACGATTGCACATTCAAAGGATTGTTTTCACTAGAATTTATTTATATAATAGTAAGAGAATCCGTACTATAGAGAGTTTTGTTATGATTTAGGTATGATATTTGTTTGCCTGGACGTGAGCGGGTTAGAATTTTCGAGGAATAAATTTGTTTCGTAGTGTGTTGTAAAGTATAATTAATATATAGTAATTACACAAAAATAGAAATAAGTGAGTAGGTATGATATTTGTTTGCCTGGACGATGGCGGGTTAGAATTTTCGAGTAATAAATTTGTTTCGTAGTGTGTTGTAAAGTATAATTAATATATAGTAATTACACAAAAATAGAAATAAGTGAGTAGGTATGATATTTGTTTGCCTGGACGAGGGCGGGTTAGAATTTTCGAGGAATAAATTTGTTTCGTAGTGTGTTGTAAAGTATAATTAATATATAGTAATTACACAAAAATAGAAATAAGTGAGTAGGTATGATATTTGTTTGCTGGTCGATGGCGGGTTAGAATTTTCGAGAATAAATTTGTTTCGTAGTGTGTTGTAAAGTATAATTAATATATAGTAATTACACAAAAATAGAAATAAGTGAGTAGGTATGATATTTGTTTGCCTGGACGAGGGCGGGTTAGAATTTTCGAGGAATAAATTTGTTTCGTAGTGTGTTGTAAAGTATAATTAATAATATATAGTAATTACACAAAAATAGAAATAAGTGAGTTGTTGGTGAAGTATTTTAACCTGAATTATTACAAAAAGAAGTTATTTTGATAACGATGTCAAAATTTACGCATTAAATGTTTTATGGATATGGGCAAGATAAATATGTTCGAAAATGTATAGTTTAATTGAAGGTGTAGTTGCGAAACTTATATTCTCCTAAGTATAACTGAGATATTAGACCAGATCTGTTCATTGGCGACTTTGCCCATTGCATTTGCCATTATCAAAATTCGCCAATGAACGCCGGGCTTAATATCTTAGTTATACTATGGAGAATGAAAATCTTTACAAGTACACCCTTGAAATATAAATTGCAAATTCTATACGCCTACAGTAGTAATATAATTGCGCCTACATATTTTTACTTATTGATGGACCCCCATTTGATGATGAGCTTCGAATCGTCTATTTTTACGCAATGTGGAGCTTTAATATGTTTTAATTTGATTTTGAAGTTGATTCTTCAAATAAATTTAATGGAACTGAACAGTTGCTTCTTAATATGATTCCAAACAGATGTGCTAAAGATTTTAGCTTTGGCACTTTAAAACATCATGGGTGCAAATAAAACGCAGCCAACATAAGACTGTAACGGAAAAGCGAATAGAAGTTATTAACACTCAAAATAGTTAAGTAATGTCGATTTGAACTGTTAGATTTGAACTTGATCTGCAACTCGAAAGGGAAGCATTTGAACTAAGCATCATTAAACGTAAATCATCCCTCTGTATATACGCCATTTACAGATGATTTCACCATCATAGATGATTCTATATATACTCCATTTACAGATGGACATAGAATTAATTACCGTTTGAAATGCGACGGTTTTGGTAATGTTTGCCATAGTGCAAATCATATGTGCGGTTTTCTATCAAGTAGTAGCAATTTTTAGTGAATTTGAAGTGCGTAAATATTTTCTGCCTAAAATTGATGTCTAGGTGATTTTACCATTGTCATTACTTGATTTCGAACCGTAGGAAAATAATAAGTATGTTTTTTTAATTATGTCGAACTTTACCAAACCTTTGCATGTAAAACAGGCATTGTAGACTAAAGTAGACTTTGTAAAAAAATCTTACGTTTTATAATTGAAGTTAGGTTTAGAATCGAGTAGGCTCTGTTACCACAATCGTTTCAGGTTTTGGTCAGCTTTTTCTGACTATCTTTCTTCTGACTTCTAAACATCGCCAGAACTTGATTTAAACCGCAGGTAAAAAAATAAAAGTATTTTTTTTACTATTTCGAACATTACCAAACCTTTGTATGTGAAACAAGCCTTAGAATAAATTTGCAGAAGAAATCGAATGTTTCATCATCGAATTTATAAAGAATTGGTTGGGCCCGTTTACCACGATCGTCAAGCCTTGGTCATTCGAAATATTGATACCATATATTTATTGATGGACAAATGTCTTCGATACTATATTATCATGTAAATTATTATACATTCGAATTCTACTAAAAATAATCTAAACCCAGATTGTAATATCTGTTGCATGCTTTGTCTGCTAGTATTACGATTTTTTTGGCACATAAACTCAGAAAAAACTTGTATTCAAACAGCACAAGTGGAACACAATAATTGTGTAAAAATGACAAGATTAAAATATTGTGTTGTTTCAATATACAAATTTTAATGATACGAACACAAATATTGGTTATTCCAACCCAATGACGATCGAGAAAGAGACGATTATTATTCATGCGTGATTGGCAAAAAAACTGAATTTGTTTTGAAAATATGTAGGGGAGAGTGGGGACTTATGGGACGCAGGGCTAATGGGACAAGGGGTAAAATGCAGAAAAAAGTATACTTTTTTACAAATATTTCTGAAGTATTAAATTCTAACGGTTAGACTTCACATTTTAACAACCAAAGATTAGAGATTAGAAGCATGTGTTGAAGTGGAGAGAAGAATTGCTGTTTTGAAGAAGCTAAAGTAAGTTAAAAGTGTATTTTAACACTTTTAAAGTATTAAATAAAAACGTTTCATGAATTAAACTATAGTTTTAGGTAGAAGACAAATCATAGATTAAGATATTATATGTCAAATACTGTGATGAAATGCACTTTGTTCTGATTTGGATCCTTTATAAATAATAACACTGAGGGGTCAAATGGGGCACGTATAGACATAGCTTTGTACGCTTCTCTTGAAGAATCTATATAAATCTCTAATATCTTATTCAGTCAAGTGGCCAAAATCTTTTTATAACTTTAATTTCAAACTTTTTGAACTTTATCGTCGTATAATAAGTAAAAGAGTTCAAGTAGCTTTATTGAGGGCTTATTTTTCCACCTGTAATTATATTAATTACATCTGAACAGATCTTGATGAAGGTAAATGATTTGTTGTTGTTGATACATTTTCTACAAATCAAACTATTCTTTAATTACTTATTCTTTAATACGTTGGATTGATTTCTAAATAGAAAGCGATGAACTCTGGGTAAGCTATTTGAAGATAAAGACGGTCTTTTTGAATTCACGTACCTGGAAAAAGAGGACGTTTGGGATAAATTTTAGAAGATTTAGTTACAAAGCTATCTTTGCCAGTGATTCAACAGAAATTATGAAATAATTATTAAATTATCTTCGATTTTGAGTTTTAACTTTTATAAGGGAGCCTGGGGAGCCATGGCTATAAAGGAGACTTGGCCCACCTTTAAATTTTAGTATTTAAACATATTTTAGCATTTTCTCAATAGATGGCATTCAAAGCTACTGTTGTCAGCAGATAGCCACCTTAAATTTATTGAGCTACTTTTTTGCATTGAGGAGAAAACAAAAAAATAAAGTTTCTCACCCCAAAAAGTAAACATTTTAGATATAATTTGTAAGATTTTTTCAGAAAAACCAATTCAATTAAGTTTAAGTATATGGTATTTTTAAAATACTGTTATAACAAGGTTTAATTTTAGCTATAAAGTTTGTGCAATGAAGTAGGCTTTAAAGCACCATGTGCCATTCTTTACGAAATGTCTAGGTGGGGAGCGTTGGCCACTCTATGTAAAGGAGGGTTGGCCACTGGACCAAGGCTCCCTAAGTGAACTAGTTATTAAAATCTATACATAATGTTTATCAAATACACGGTTAATAATAACGTATGATTATAACTTTATGAAGGTAATAGATTGATTATTAGTATTTGTACTTGTTTAGAATAAAACGAAAACCTCAACTAAATCAAACTTATTATTTATGACCAAATATCAAACTTTTTCAATTATCAAAGTTATTAATTCAAGTATAATAATACTCCAGATTAATATTAAGATATTATCAGATTTTTTTCTTTATGGGGGAGGGGGAACGTACGAGTAGCTTTGAAAGTGCGCTTTGACTTTGACTTTTACAGTTTGTGCCGTTAAAATAAAAAAAATTCAAACTGAGGCTTATATCTTGTGCATTTTAATGTGTGTACAAACTGAATAAAATATATTTAACATAAATGTAAAAAATTATTTGTTATGGACAATATTAGAATTTTTAATTCGTACAATACTAGAAAAATGTATTACTCTAAATATATACTGGTAAACAGTGGATTTTTTAAATGAGATTCACATGATGTGTTTGAATATTTCTAAGTTTAAAAAACAATAAATTTAGAAAAGAAAAAGGAATTATTTATAGTATCATTACTATATCCATTTGCCAATAAAATTTCCTTTTATATGTGCTATCATATGAAATTTTTAGTGTAAAAATAAAATTCTGAAACTATGGCCAAGGCTCCCCAGTCTCCAATTTTTCACCTTTCAATGGGAAATAACTGTGTTTTTTAAAAAAAATCTCATTATGTAATTGGTGTTAGCTTTAAAAATTTTATTTTCTGGTCATTTTCTGATTTCTTTTCCATCTTTTGAAATTTTAATTAGTGCAAAATTTACCATGTCCCATTAGCCCTGCACCCTGTCCCATTAGATGCCGCATATGGGGGCTAATGGGACATTTACATGGTCGTTTAAAATGCTCAGCAACTAAAATATAGTAATGTTTTAACATCTTTCAAATGACTTTTTAAGTAAACGAATGTTCAGTTTATGAGATTGTAAAAAAAGAAATTAAAATTCTTGTATATTTGCTGAAATACAGAGGTTAATAAACAATTGTCCGTAAAATCCCTCACTCTCCCCTTTATAGGGGATTATAGGGAAAATATTAAATTCATTTGAAAGTATCGTAATATATATTTTTAAGCTTAAATCCAGCTATTTATCCGAAATATTAAAGGGCAGATACTGAATTGCATTTTGGAAGTATACATGCGTGCTGCGCCTTCAACCACGACTTCAACACGTGCTTCAACACAATTTTGTGCTAACTATGCATTATTATGTAGTCGCAATAAAATGTTTGTATTGTTTCAACACAACTTGTAAGAACTGGGGAACGCACATTTTTTGTATTGAAAGTTAAAACATATTTTTCTGCGTATATTTGGGAGATGTGCCAAAGCTATCCGCTTCATTTTTGCCAACCGCCACATGATGCTTGTTCGAATCGCAAATGCTTCGATTGAAAAAAAAGCATAGGTTTATTTTGAGAACAGGTGTTCCCTGTACCTGTCATTCATGAAAGTAATATGGCTTGAAATGTAGAAACATGTTTTACAAAAATAGTTAGAAAATAAAAAAAAATCGTAAAAAATACCATTAAAAAGGTTCTTGAAATTGGAATGTAAAATCCTTTAACGAAAATGTTCGATATTATCAGGATTCAATTTAAAGAAGGATCAGAGATTTAAAAAGGTTAAGCTACTACTTTCAATATTAGTCACGTACCAGAAATATCACTCATGAGTTTATTCGAATTTGATTTAAGTTATAAAACTTTAAAATGGTACTATTATCATTTTCCACAAAAACGAAAAGTGAAATTTTGGCTTATCTGTTGATTTTTTTAATGGTAGGTTTAATAAAATAATCGATTTTTTTTTGGTATGGCGATTATTAAAGGATTATTAAAACATGCTATTTAATAATGATAAGTTTAAACTATTTTAATTTCGTTTGACTAAAAATTGCGTTAAGTGCCTACTTTAGATCTTTTACGCTTATAAGTAAACATAATACCTATTATGTTACTTGAAATATTATGTGTTAAGATGCCTCTGAATCTCCTTTTATACAATATTAATTTACGACTCTTTAGGAACATAAATAAAATGCATGTAAAATTCTGAGAAATTTAAAGCTATAAAACTCTAAGTATATGAGTGAAGCTGATCTGAGCCATCTAATTTTATGAGAAACACCTCCACTGTACTATACTTATTAAGTTAAAACAACGAAAGTTTCCAAGAATTTATCGGATAAATTGGTGTTAGTTTAATCATTATGTTTATTTTATATATATCTGTTTTGTCACTTTCCTTAAATTAAAGTTTAATTAAATATGTTACAAGCAAGATTCAGCATATTTTTATTTAAGCTTTTACAGTTATTACAGTGAAGGTGTCAGAAGTTTAGGGAGGTTTGGCCGTTGAATATTTGTGATGCTGCTGAAAATTTTAAGATGTTTAATTATCTTATATCAATGTTATGTCAGATTAATTAACAGATAATTAATCTAATTATTTTAGATTACTTATTTTGTACTAATACATAACGTTTATAACATGTAATGTTTATAACAATAAAATAAAGACCCATTGAAAATTTACATTAAAAACAACTTATACTTTTATCCACAATTAAAAAGATACTTTTACACAAGCTAATCCAAACGCTAAAAAAATCCGTTTTGCCATATTAAAAAAATACGATAATTTTTCAATATTTAGAACACGTTAAAATAAATCAAAATACTCAACTCATCAAAATATTGTATTAAAAAAACAAAAACTTTTATCAACAAACAAACGATACTTCTACACAAGCCAATCTCAACAAAGCCAAAGATAACATTCCGTTTTATACTTCCACATCCCACCCCTCTCTAATCCGGGAGTATTCATCAATCGGTTTGACACGCCTCATCTATCCGACATCCCATTATCCGGCCGAGCGTGGGTGTACACACAACAGCGGCACGCGACTGTATCCGTGTTAGTCACGTGATCAGCGTCGTTTGGAAAAGAATTTCGTTTTAAACAGTTTTTTTACATTGAGACCATTTTTTCTTCTTTTATTGTGCTTTTGGGATTTGGTTTAGTGTCAAAATGTGAGATATATATGTATGGTAATTGTATTGTACTGTATTGACAGTTTTTTTATTTTTGAAATGAATTAATCATAAGGAAACTAGAATTGCGTGGTAGGTTTCGATTAGTAAGTAATATGTATTGTTCGTAATTTTATTGACTTACAAAGGGATTGTTTAGTATTAATAAAAAGTAATTTTCAATCTCCTGAGTTAAACCCTCTAGTGCATACTGTTGCCATTTGGCAACAAAAAGTTTAATCAACTTTATGACTTTAAAATGTTGTTGATGTCTTCGTTTTGCGTTCGTCAAATGTTTTGCCATCATGTTGATTGAAAGCTGTATTGATGTTTTAGAATGAAAAGTTAACGATCTGAAGAAAAAATAATTTTGTGTTGTATACAACTAAAATGATACAATTTCCACAGCTTTAATGCTAAATCTATGACGATGCCATTGTTTTAAACAGTTGAATAATAAAGTTCCGGGGCAAAAAGATTTGTTTGAGTATTTTTTCGTTATGCATGATCATCAAAGATTGAAATATTGAAATATATTTTTTGGATTAAATAAATTCTTGCATTAGAGTGTTAAAATTAACTGTATAACAGTTTTCCTTATAAAAATACATTTAATTATTGGTTATTATATTTTTCATATTATGAATATTGGTTATTATATTTTCTTAACACAAGTCAAAAATGAAATTTCATTGCACTATATCTTGTAACCACTAGATATTAATTATAAAATTTATAACAACTTTTTTACATTTATTTTTACTTTGCAGGTAAAACAATACAAAAATGAAAATTTCTGAATATTCTTTCCTTTACTGGCTTGAAACTGCCAGAAATTTTGTAAACATAGAACTACTTTATACCTCTACTTTTATCATGTCAGCCGCTTTGAAATGTCAATATTTTCCACAGCACTTCGTGCAAAACTCTAATAAATATTTTCGTAAATTAGTCCATAAATTGTAGGCAATCAATATAAAATTTGTAATTAATAAGATAAATAACTGGAGATTTCCCTATGGGGATAATCAAGATTTCCTGTCATGAAAATTAAACACACGTACCTTTTGGCCATCATAAGAAAACTATGAATTAAAGATTGCCTCATTATAATTCTGGCAGTTTAAGAAAATGTTGATGGTGTTATTTTTTGCTTTCTAAGAAATATTTTAATTTTTATGCATTGTATTTAAAAAAATATCCTTAACGTTAGCTTTTATTATGTATGACATGAAAAAAACATTAATAAGAACCTTAATTAAATAAAGTTTAAAAATTAGATGAAGATAAATATATATTTTAAATATGTAAAAATTCATGCAATATATCATAATGAAACAGAAAACAAAATTATGTAATTATAACTTTTAAACATTTAAGACTTTTATAAGCTAAGAAAAAATAAAATCAAAAGGATATTTATTGGATTCAGCACTATATTTTTAAATAAATAAATTTGTTTCACCGATATATTACCTAATAAATGCTTCAAAGGACTTTTCATAGAAATGAAGAAATTGCTTTATTTCTTTTGTTGAGGACACAAATTTTGTCAAAATATTCAATAAATACTTTAATTACTTTTTTACGCTTAATGAATAATTGCCACTACCAGATTAGTTTTATTTAAAAAAATTTGAGACAAAATTAATTCATTAAATCATTGTTTTATTTTTCTAGTTCTCTCTTTTAAAGTAGGTAAACCAAAGTTTCCGATGTAAAAACGTTATGTGGTTCACAATTAAAGTAAATCTAAGTTGTCATTTACTTAGCAAACATTAGCTGTAAACTTTAATAGTATAATATAGTAAATTTCTGTGTATTTTTTTAGCCTACTCTCTTTTTTTGTATTTCGAAAAAATTAAAAAAAAGTATAGGTATTGGCATGCTGAATATGTCCGTCTGTCCGCTACCCGAAACACGGTACTTTCAAATTCAATCTGGATGATCAAGATTGAGAACCTAACAGTAATAATAAATTGTTAAGTGAGTCTAAGATGGAATGCTTAATTTTGCGGCTTATTTTTGATGAAATTAAGCGTCAAATTTTTAACAATGTACTTTAAAAATACCCGATTTATACATAATTCAATAATGTACCTCTTTAAGTATATCGAACTAAACAAACTAATCTTAAAACAAATTAATGTTTATCAAACTTTATTCAGGCAAATATTTAAAATTAAGGGAAGATCTAAAGTAGTTACTTCATTGAAGAAACTGGAATACACATATCTAAGTATATCGTGCTAAACAAATTTATCTTTTAAAGGTTTCGATGTAATTATTCTTTAAATATCTCCACAGTTGTAATTTCAAATCATTTTCAGTATCGTGCATCTAATGACCTGAATAATTCAGTTCAAGAATTTATTAGTGAAAAGAAATTGTTATGTTAAAAAACCATTAGTGTGTAAAGGGGGTTATACAGGAATAGCTTAATAGGCAAAAATTGCCCCTTTATTCGGCCAGTTATCCTTTTCTTTGGATTAATGAACGCAAAAATGTTACGTTCGTAATATATTTAAATCTTATAGGCTGTAATAGCCTGCATTTTAAATATCAAAACAATAACAGAAAAATTAAAATGCTGAAGCAAGTAAAACGAAAGTACCTGATTATTTTCAGTGGGTGTTCTTTAAAACGTGTTATCATTGGGGTAAAAGGAACTGGATTTGGATTGATAGCTCCTAACATATTTGCCACATGCTTTTATACTACGAATGCTATTGGTCTATCATTTCAAAAGCTATTTGATTAATTAATTAAACTGAATAACATAAATGGAAGCACAAATTGTTTCTTTATAATACTTAATTTTATATAGCTATAAAAAAACTTATTTTAGCCACAAAAAAAATACAAATTAAGAAAACTAGCAATAAATAGCATTAAAACACGGGTTTAAATGCATTTATTCATGTATCAAGAAAGCGTGTGTTTATAGATAAATAGAATAGACATATATCTTAATTCAAGAAATAATCAACTACATCAAGAAAATCAAGACTACGAATACAAGTTAAATGGAATTTGCCAAAAAGTGTTTTTAGAATTAAGAACTGTGTTAAGAACGATGTTTTATTTTATTTTTTTAAATATATAGAATGAAAAATTCTAAAAACTGTTTTATAGTGACACAACGTAAATACATCTTTGAGCAAATTTTTATGAATTTTGGTTGCGTAGTTCCTGACAGCCTAGGGGTAGGTACACATATATTCCGGCTTGTGTGCTTGATCAGAGACCCGCTTATATAAGCCTTCGTCAAGTAAGACAGACACAGAAAGAATTTTTACTGTCACAGAGAAAGGAAATTACACCCAGGGCGAAGGCGGGAATCAAACCTGCACCAGTTACAGCGCGCAGACTGCTAGCGTAATGGTCCAAACCACTCGGCCATCCGGGCCTCCTGACAGCCTATTAGCACAAAAACAATTATTTATACACATAAAAGATATTAGGTTATTGAAATTAAGATATCAATATGTTTCAAAAGAATCTGGTAAATAAACTAAAAAAAAGCCCGACTTATTAATCATGGGCTCATGCTGCTAGTTGTCAATACAGTGAAACCCCGATTTTACGTTTCTCAAGGGACTGGTAAAAAAACGTAAAATACGGGAAAACGTAAATACGGAAATAGTACATAGAATGCAAAAATCATTTTTCTATATCGCGCATTTATAGGTACATTCGCGCACGACTTCTTAAACACTTACTAAGATATCTTCCAGCTCATCGTACGCACTAAGCAACCAGGATCCATGAGAAAACCGGTTTCAGAAAAAGGAGCCTGTGGAATGGAAAATATTTTTATTTTAGAACAATTTCTTTTTTACTTTCAGGGAAACGTAAATGCGGAAATTCCATAATACAAACTTACAATCCGGGTTAATAACATACAGTACGGAAAAAGCTGGACCTGATGAAAAAAACGTAAATGCGGGAAAACGTAGATTCGGGGGACGTAAAATCGGGGTTTCACTGTATTAAACTTAAAGTTAGTATGATAATCTATATAATATTTATAAATCTTAATATTGTGACATTATAAATATGGTATACAAATTATATAATTTGAATTAAACCCTGTCTTCAGAGCTACCTTATTTTTTTAATGAATCAAACACCGACTCATTTAAGGGGACCGAGCCTCCATTGAAGCCATGTTAAATGACCTTTTATGTACCTTTCTCAGAACTACTTGGTACTTTTAACGGAATTTCACTAGTTATTAAATGATGTTGGTGTTGGTGTAACATATTATTCAGTTGTGTGCTGGTCAGCGACCCGCTATAACCTTCGTCAAGGAAGACACACAACAGACAACACACACACATAAGTGGATCCATCTAATTTTTAGACACAGAGGCCAACTAGAGGATCCCCAGAATTGGCTTGTCACCCCCAGAGGTATTGATTTGGTATGAGAACTTAGAGGACTTTCGGACCCAACAGATTTAACGAGCACGTACTCCGCATATACTCGGTAGGTCTTCAGTGGTACCGGGACTCGATCGCAGGACCTTCCGATCCCGAGACCGAGACGCTGACCACTAGGCTCACTACGGCCCAAATGGATGTTTAAATATACTTCATTGGAGGCATATTTAAAATTTTTGTTTAGTTTTTAAATTATAATCTTTTACGTAAAATTTCATATTTTTCACTGAAAAAACATCAATAATATTAAAAATAAAAAAAGTAAGAAATTTATCTGTAAATCCTTCCAGCGGTTTTTAAAAACTAACCTCTTAAATACATATAAAAAATTTTCAGGCTGATACTTACAATAGATTTTGAGAAAAAGGTACATGAATATTAAAAAAGTAAGTTTTTTGATATAACCGTTTAAAGTAAACAGTAGTGGTTTCTTACCTATCAAACGTGACTGGATTTTACCTAACCAACGTTTGTTAAAAAAAATATTAAAAATACTTCCAGTACTCGAAACTTTTATTGTAATATATCGTTGTAAAGCTAAGATTTCATATTTAAAGAAACACTAAAAACATTGAAATGTCATTTTTGAAAATTTTTGGGAGTCTGGTCCCCCTTAAACAGAACTACAATTTGAGACAAATTTCAGTCAGTGGTAGTCATACAACTTCAACAAAAGCAGCTTGCAAACTTTTTAACACAGAAAGAGAAAACCACAAACATTAAAACAAGTAAAAATCAAAACATCTTTGTACTCTTTCCTACGCTAAATTAATTTTTGAAGGATGAATTTCCAATACCTAGGCTTTTCACGCTATAATTAAATCCAGTAGTTAAAATAATAAAACCAAATATAAGGCTACGTACTCTTTATATATAAACTCGGTATAAAATAAATCGATAATTTTATTTTTAGCTGATGCTCATTTTTCAAATATTAGCATTGAGTATGGGGGAGGTGCATAATTAACAATATTCTATACGTAAGCACTTGAATCATTGTGTTGAAGTTAACTAATTGTTTGTGGGATCCTCCTACGGCTGATTTAATTGTTCCAGTAAATGTGAAGATTTAGCACAAAACCTTATACTGAATTACTATAGAAATATGTTTTAGTCTTGTTTATTTTAATAGACTGTTTAAGTGAATAAACCGATTGTAAGATTTTAAAGAGATTAAATGGATATGTTTCAGATTTTGAGTGGCCACAGAAATTCAGAATGAAAATAAATTGACTCTCGAGTCGGGATTGGTGAATAAATGCCGCGTGTGAACAAAGCACCAATCGGAGCAACGAGCACCAACGAGCAACTTTAATCTTAAACAAACGTTTTAATTGATTCCTAAGAATTATTGTTAATAATCAAAATAATTAATAATAGGCTGCCAAAATGCTTTTCTGTCTGCTAAACAAAGATATTATCTGATAGAATAATTTTAACTCAATTCTACGATTGCTTGATAAAAAATCTTATTTAACGAATAAATAGATAATAATATGCCAATTTCTTATGAAAATCAAATGTGGTTATAAAACGATAAAGTTGCAAGAAACAATAATGCTTCAATAATTTTACTTTAAATAATTTAGCCCATAATATGTTTTATTGAAAATATCGTTTACAATCAAAATACTTTCAAATCTTTTCAACACACTTCGCGAAATTTTGAAAAACAGGGAGCCTCATAAGCGTTTTGAGTTGCATGTGGATATGAACTATATTGTAATTTTTTAAAAATTTTAAGAGACAAACCTAACTAAGCTTGTCTATGTCAAGAACTGAATAGTGTTGATATAAATCGCATTATTTTACGTTCATATGAAAAGTTACAGATTACGCAATAAATTAATAAAAAATAATACCTATTTTTCAAAATAAAATATTACATATTTTTCTTTGACACCCTGAAAGTCATACATACTAGGCATTTTCGTTTCTTTTTACTTTCAATTGGCATTCACAATAATTGAAACAATATTATAGTTATTTTAAATAAAACATTCATGCTGTTGACAATTTAATGGTTCTGAAATGTGAACTTTACATTTGTAAGTGAATTCTTACTAAATAGAACTCTAACAAGTTTTAATTTCCAAGAACTTTGTTCATCCAAACAATCAAGATTTGTTGTTATTCTTAATTGCATTAATTTCAATAGAAAACTTTTAATAAGATTTGCCATTGTTTAATTCGGAATATTTGCTGAAGAATGTGAAAACAGTTTTATGTATTTAAACTGAAATAATTAAATAAAAAAACAAGAAATATGAGAATACATTGTCCTGCTTTAGAGAATTATATTAATTCGTATGAATAGACTTTCAATTTATTTTGATCATTTAAATAAATATTTGAAATATGTCTATTTCCATGAAATATGTAATGACAAGAAACACATGTTTACTTATATTCTCAACTATAATTTAATATTTGAAGTATGAAATTAAAATATATATTGCAGAGCAAGACATATTTTATGTTTTTAAAAAGTATAACATTAGTATATAAATTGTAATGTTAGGTTGATGCTAAATTAAACGATATTCAAGCATACAAATTCTTTTCTGGGCTGTGCTTTTTAATGTTTTGTTTGATAATGCCATTCCTTTATATAAAATTTAATCGAGAAAAGCTTTTTTAAGTTTAGACCACTGCTATCATTACTTTTTCCTATTGTACACATTTGCAATTTGCACTTAAAAATAGTACTCTAGTACTTCGCAAAATTTCTTTATTTTGGGGTTAGTTATATTAGCTTGAACAAACATATATTTTCCACTTAATAAAACAATTCAATAATAAATGAACTTTAAGTTACTGTTATATTTATAAAAGAAGATATTTATAAAGAAAAATTTATGAAAATGTTTTAAGTAAAAAATAAGATTTTAAACTAAAATTGCAAGAAAGTAATCAATTATATATATAATATTAATAATATATATATATATATATATATATATATATATATATAATAATATATATATACTATATATATACATATATATATAATATTCATTATATATATATATATATATAATAAATACATATATATAACTATAATATATATATATATATATATATATATATTATATATTAATATATATATATATATATAATATATAAATATATATATATTATTATAATATTATATATATATATATATTTATATATTTAATATATATATATATATATAATAAATATATATATATTATATATATATATATATATATAATATATATTATAATATATATATATATAATCAGACATTTTAAGGTTGAAATACTGTCCACTTTCTCATATACTTCGCATTCGGTGTCAAAAAAACATCGGATTCCCAGAACTATCAGATTAAGTCCGAATGAGAGAGATAATCGATCTCTCCAGCGACTGATCCTCTCTGTGCTAATCCAACGGGGAAAAATATTTTCTATGCCAAAATTGAATATGTTTGTGCAACCAAAGTATTTCATAAGTATTATTTAATTATCGAATAAGTTTTTTGTAAGTATTTTGTACAGTACTAACCATAAGTATTGTATAAGTATTTTGTGTAGAAATAACTATAAGTATTGTATAAGTATTTTGTATAGGAATAACTATAAGTAGTTTATAAGTATTTTGTAAGTATTGGATATTTTTAACAAATGGTTTTTTAATGCGATACATGTAGCTGAATTAAAGGTATCTATGATTCCAATTACTAAACTAAATAAAAGAATTTTGTGATTATCAATGGTATAATTCTACAATGAAAACTTTATTTAATGCAAAAAAAATTATTATAGAGACGCACAACTTCAATTTTCCTTAAAATTATGAAAAAAATGCAAAATTATTAAAATTTTGTGGATTAAAAAATAGCTTCTAAGTCATATTTTTTTAATCCAACTAGTAGCTCCTCTCTACTCACCCACTTACGTAAATCTTCTGATACTCCGATAAGAAGGAACATTCCAGTCCGATTTCAAGAGCCTTTGAATTACAACTTTTGTCTGTGAACTAAAGTGCGATACATTTTTCTAATATATTTGTTGACACTTATTTCCCCAAAACGTAAATAGTTTTTTTCATCTGGTCCAGATTGGAATTCATTAAAGATTTTGAAATCGCATTAATTTATTATATTAGAAACTCGAAAATAATCCCAAGGGCTTTTTAAATAACTTCCAAGTTTATGATTCATCTAAAAGAATCTGGAAAATGTTTTAGGGGCCTAAAGCTTACACTGTCAAAAAAAAATTTTACTGAAAATTAAGGAAAAGTACCGGCGCGAGTTCGGACTTTCCGTTTCGTTAAGTAATTTTCCCGTGTACTTACAAAGTCCGTTTGCTGATTTTCTCCGTTGTAAAATTGTCCATTTGCATTTTTAAGTGTTAAACTAAGTTCCGTTTCTTATTCTTCTTTTGTTATTAAAATTTTTCCATTTTGCATTTTTCCAGTGTTTTCTACTTTATTCCGTTTCTTTTCTCGTTATAAAAATTTTACTCGTTACTTATTTAGACCCTGGTCAAGTCACGACTTTGGATCCACAGATTTAACGATCACGTCTTTTTGCAGTGGTACTCGGTCCCATCCGTATTGAGGATTTTTCTACTATTTCCAGCACACATATCCGATTTATAGGATGACTGGCAGTAGGTGGGATTCGAACCCCCGCACTCTTGAGACGGATGAATCTCTAGGCTGATGCCCTAACCACTCGGCCACTGACGGGCCTGGTAATACAGGTATTTGATGTTCGAGTTTCGATGTGTGTATTCTTAGTGCATTACCGCCAATCCTACCGATAGGGTAATAAAAGTATGGCAGCTCTAAAAACGGGAAAATTCCGTTTTCATCTCTTTAGAAGCTCGTAGTTAAGGGACATTTTCCGTTTTTAGAAGGAAAAACCCGTTTTCAGAAGGAAAAAACCAGTTTTCAGTCGTTACGGGAAAGTTCCGTTAAAATCAGTAATTTTTCTCCTGAAATTTCAGTTTTTTTTAACAGTGTATAAAAAAGTATGACAAAGTGGGAAAAATTGCAAAAATAAGATTTTTTTTATAAATATTAATGTAAATTGAACTTGTATTTCCTAGGGCATTTGATTTATTTTTTTACATTAAATTTTAAAAGTTTTTTAGCATTAGGTAGTACAAATCGCCGATATATCGTGTCAAGACGTTATATTGAATATTGTGATAAGTCCTTAAAAACTAACGTATAACATGAATGTTGAATCATGAAAAAAGGCTTATAATCCTTCTTGTGTGTTTAGTAAACAAGCTTTACCAATTTCGCTATTCGGGCCCTTATTTGCGGTTTTATCTCTAAGTAGATTTTTATTTTCCTCGGTTTCTTTTGTGCTTAGAAAAAAAAATGCGCTTAGTCGAGTTATCTTATATGTTTGTTGGTTGGTAGACATATTTTCAGGCTTGTGTGCTTGGTCACAAAGACCCGCTTATAAACCATATCCTAGGTTGGTTGGTTGGTAGACATATATTTTCAGGCTTGTGTGCTTGGTCACAAAGACCCGCTTATAAACCATATCCTATAAGTTTAGGTTAGGTTAATTTTAAATTTTCTGTCTGTCTATTTCTAGCCTACAACGAGTTGTAACACATCCAAATTACTCCTCGTAATTTAGAACCGAGGCGAAGTGATGAAGTCGACACCTGAGCTAGAAAACAACTGGACTTCGAGCGACATGGTACTCTAACGCCGTCGTGACTTTGGAATCCCCAGATTGAACAAGCACGTATGTCCCAGCACGTATGCCCCAGTCGTAACTTGACTGTGGTTCAAAAGTACGAGGGCCGTCGAGCAAAAGCCGTGGCGTATCTATATTACGATGTTAATTCAAAACAAGCAATAAAAGTCTTAGTACAGGGTTCCCCGAGTACACTGGGAAAAACGTGCTCTTTAACTCTGAGGAGTCCAAAGACCCGGTGATTTTAGCGTACAATATCGTTCGAAGTTCAGTTGGGTTTTCCACTGCCAGCTCAGGTGTCGAACTCGTCACTTGACCTTGGTTCTATATTGCAAGGCAAAATTTGGCTTTGTTAAAGCTCTTTGAAGGCTGGAAATAGACTGTAGGAAAAGTTCAACCAAAACTAACGTCGTAATGAGACGGTTAGTGTGACATCGACTCTTCCATCTTATAACGGATTGTTCAGTAAGAAATTTAATCAAATATATACCGTCTATATAGGATATATGCACGTTAAATCAGTTGTTGTTCAATGTCCCGAAGCCGCTGACGATGCCGCTAACTTGTTCCCGCCCATATTTAGGCATCGTCACTTGATCGCTTTTCAAAACTACAAGGCTCTTCACCAAAATCTGTCGGAGAATAAAAGGGGACGACGGATTAGAGGTGGCCGGATAAAAGAGTGTGGGCTGCATACTCATAAATTCAACAAAAAGCCATAACCAATTAAGGGGATACGGTACCTGAACTAGAATTGCGTTTGTATGTGATTCCTAATACACGAAGTTAGTAAAAACAACTTTATTCCGGCATTGCAACACGAACAAGTGACAAAACAATCCACATTGCCAAAACCGGCATAACACAATGACAGATACAGGACTGGGACAGGTTATAATGGTTGAACAAAAGAATAACAAGAGCTACAACAGTCCTTTCCCCCTAAAAAAAAAAGAAGTTCACACTTGCAATCTGTCAGGGGTTTTTCGATGACGAGTTGATCTACGAAGAGGTACCACAAGGAGATCCGCAACAGGTACCGAGGAAACCTCAGGAACAGACGACGGCGACGTCTCATGCGGTACAGAAGGTGTGCCAATGCAATCTCTAGTTGGAGAAGAGATATACAGAGGACTTCCCGGAAGGCCTGGTTCCACAGATGGCTCTGGGGGCAACCCCGGACGAACTTGATCTACGTGACGTCTAACAGTACCTTCAGAAGTCGAAAGTTCCAGCATTGCGTTACCTATGTGCGATCTAACAGAAGTAGGTACCCATTCCGGACCTGCCCCGAAATTCCTAGACCACACGGAATCTCCTGGAGTAAAACACTTAGGTGAATTTTGCCTATCAGTGCGGTTATTCTCATCAGCACTCGGAGACAGCAAGTCTAACCTACTTCTGATGTTACGACCAAACATTCTCAGAGCTGGTGATACTTCTGTTGTTGTCGTCGGAGCACGGCGATAGTTCAGCAAAAACCTACTAAGTCGCACTCTGAAGGATTCTCCCTTAATCTTCCTCAGACCAGCCTTAACGGTCCGAACTGCCCTCTCTGCTAACCCTTTCGAATTTGGGTGGTACGGTGCTGTAAGAATATGCTCTATTCCATTACTTTGCATAAACTGACGAAATGTTTCGCTGGAAAACGACGTACCATTATCACCATAGGCAAACCTGAATATATATGTCTACCAACCAACCAACCAATCACCATAGAGGTATGAAAGAGAATAGAGAGGTCCATGTATATGCGCAGTAGCGCACAAATGAAGCAGGCTAGAGCGGTGCATCTTGGGATACCTCAGTGCCGGTTTCGGTCACTATGTTATGCGCAGTAGCTCAAAACACCGCTAGAGCGGTGCATCTTGGGATACCTCAGTGCCAGTATGTGATGCGCAGTAGCTCGAAAAACCTGACAGCCCTGCTTCAAACCGTTTGAACTCATAGACCCCTCTACCTCTCCTTCCTAACTCTATGATTATCACTTACAAGGCTTTTTGGCAGGCCAAACCTAGCAAATACGTCTCGCAGCACATCTAACGTAGCAGCAGTAGAGGTTGAAGGAACTGGGACCACTTCCAACCACTTAGAGTAGGCATCCACTATAAGCAATAGAGTGTGACCTTCCACCGGACCAGCATGGTCAATATGAATTCTCAAACATTAACAAACATTCAAACATTCAAAACATTATTTCTAGAAATAATAACATAAACTTGTAAACTATACTTGTTTTATATAATGTTCACTCTAAATAAACATCTTCTAGCAATAAAAACAAATATTTACAAGTAGTTTTTCATAAAAAAAAGTCAAAAATTTGAACTTTTTTAAAACGCTACTCCTCTTTCATTTTTGAGATTAACTCCACCAAACTTTTATAGTTTGTTTTTAGAACTATTTTCAAGAACTGTGCACGGATTTTAAAATGTGAGCTTAAAGTTAAAAAGTAACATGCATTTATACTGAAAATCACAAAAAAATTACAAATTATTGAATTCGACATTTTTTAAAAAATAAACCATACAGAGTAGACCTTATTCCATAAACAATTTTGTGCACCATTTATACAAGAACACAGGTTAAAAATGTCAAAATTCTAACTTAATTAGCAAAAAAGCCTTAGGGATTTATTAAACACAAGAATTGAAAAACGCGAAATACAGAGAAAACAGGTTGTAAGCAGACGAAATACGTTTTTAAACTTATTACATATTTTCTAGAGTCATTCTTATAACTTTTTTTTCTACAAAAGATATCATTATGAAACTTTCAGTAAATGTTCAGAAAGATATTTTGAATAATAAGAAGTAAAAACTGAAAAATCGATATTTCAACCAATTTTTGGGCACCGTATCCCCTTAAATTTCTGAATATATGGCAATTAAAAGTAAGTTTCTCAATTTAATTCCTTTTGATTTCCCCTGGCTATTCAAACTAATTAATACCATAAAATTTGCTTAACTGTATTAAAATAATCCTTTTAATTAAACGATCAACAAAAAATTATGTGGATATTTTTTTAAGAAAGGCATATTTTAACAAAGCTACACAAATGATATTCATTCCTAAATTTTAGTAACAATAGTATTCAAACAATAATTAATTGCTAAATTGCAATTATTTTTCTTTTTGAAATTTTACCGTTTTTGACGCAATTTATGTATATTTTATAACGTTATTCGCTATCCTGGTCTTAATGTCTTTAATGACCTTTTAACTATTATAAAAAGTTCTTGATTATAACAAGTTAACTTCGTTTTGAATTATATATTTTCAAATATATTTTCAGTAATATAAAGATAATTTCTCGAAGGAGTATAAAAAAAAATAATTTTGAAGAAAAAATATCGGAACTTACATGTTTTAACGTTTTAACAACATTCAGAACCCTACAAAAACAAAAAATAAGAATTCGTAAAAAATATATTTCACAAAAACTTATCAACCGAAGTTTTTTTAAAAAAAATTCAAGGTTCTACAAGAGACTTTCTTTTAAAAAAAAGAATAGCATCCAATGTTATAAAGAAGGAGTAAGAATTGACGAAAGAGAGGACGATACACTTAATTAAAAAGCAATTCCATGTTTAGTGAAGATCCCGAAATAGCTACAAAGCGAAAGCAGGATAGCTTCTTAATAATTTACTAACTGAAAGTGCTTTTTGTAGGAATCGAATGGAAAGAACAGAAGAAAACAAGAAAAAAGATACTGTCTATCCATCGCAGTACGCAAGTTCATCTGTTTTATTCCCTTCGTAAATAATTCGGGATCAATATCATTGTGCCTCTCCAGCCCATGGAATGGTTTGACAAAATCCTAACTGACACTGGTTTTTTTTGACTGCTATACAGAAAAGAAAATTTCCAATTACATAGCAGAGGCAAGACACTAAAATCGAATAAAATACAGACAACAAACATTGTGAATTTGAATAAAATACAAACAACAAACATTGAATTTGAATAAAATACAGACAACAAACATTGAATTTGAATAAAATACAGACAACAAACATTAGATTTGAATAAATACAAACATTAAAAAATTAAATAAAATACAAGCATTAAAATTGAATAAAACACACACCAACAATGAATTTACACTGAAGAACTAGAATAGGGGAAAAAAAAGAATTATAAGGTCATTGATAAAACATATCTTTCTAATTTCGTAAGGTTGTCAAAAAATAAATCACGGTTTATAGGGAGTTTGTTAACCAGTTTAATGAATTGTATATATGGCTGATTTTTAAGATAGTTTTTAGAGAAAAAAGGTTCTTTAAGAATATATTTATTTCTTGTAGTATAGCTAAGAACACAGAAAATAAATTCTTGTAGTATATAAGGACAATCAATTTTATTGTTTAATATATTGTAAAAATTTTTTTGAATACATATTGATCTTCGGCATTCTAAAGTAGTCAAACTGGAAGGTCCGATAAGCTCATTAGATTTACGCGCTATGAAATAGAGAATTTTTTTTTGATTTTTTAAATCGATACAATATCAGACTTGTTTAAAGGATTCCAAATAATGCAGTTATATTCCAGAACTGGACGAACAAAAGTATTAAATAGATTAATTAATAAGAACATAAATATCGTCAAAATTATAGGTAGTTCGTTTAAGTATTCGTATAATTTTTTGGAAGCTCTAAGCGTAATATCCTGAATATGTAAATTAAAACTAAAACTAGATTCATAAATAACTCCCAGATCTTTCATGTGCGTCTTTCTTGTGATAATTCCATTATTTAATGTATAATTACTAAGATGAGGGCCAAACTTTTTTTGTAAAAGTAAGAACAATGCATTTATCTGTATTAAGAAGGAGCCTATTTTCAGTACACCATTTATCCAGTTTGTTCAGTTCTGTCTGAAGAATCACACGATCATTAGGTGATGAAACAATCCTAAATTTTTTTAGATCATCAGCGATTAACAGACAAGATTGAAAGTTGACTGCTATATCATTGATAAACAAAAGAAATAACAGGGGTCCAAGAGTTGACCCCTGGGGTACTCCAGTTGTACTAGTAAAACAATTAAAAAAACAGAATTAAATTTACCATACATTGATCTATCAGTAAAGTAAGAACATAACCATGCAATTATTTTATCATCAAAACCCTTATAGAATAATTTTTGAAGTGAAATGTTAAAATTCACAGTATCCAAGGCTTTAGCAAAGTCAGTATAAAAGGCATCAAGTTATTTATTAAGTTTTAAGGTATTGGCAATATTACTATTAAGGGACAGGAGATTGATTGCAGTCATATGTATCATAGTTATAGTATTAGATTGGCAGATCACGTGACCCCCAATGCTAACGACGGGACGCGCATGGAGACCCAAACAAGAGGGCAATTTGGCCAGTGTTGCCACTAGTTTTAGGAATAAAACACTATGAAAAACTACCATTTAATTCTAAAATTACAAAAAATACCATAAAAATTTTAGCTTCATTTTAGAATCTTTTTAATGACTTTAAAAATTCGTAAAACGCTTTGCTAGTAGTTTTATGAAATGTTTTTGTAATTTTAGAATTAAATGGTATTTTTTCGTAGTGTTTTTGTCCTAAAACTGGTGGCAACACTGGCCAAATTGCCCTCTTATTCTGGTCTCCTTGCGTGTCCCGTCGTTAGCATTGGGGGTCACGTGATTTGCCAATCTAATACTTTAACTATGATATCTATGGTTGCAGATGATCGTTTTTTTAATAAGACCATGTTGAACAGGTGATATCAACTGATAAGTGAAAACAGATAGTTTATTGTGAATAATATTTTCAAAGACTTTAGCAAAAGTAGAAATGATCGCAATCGGACGATAGTTTCTAACTTCAAACTTTTTATTTTTTTTAAAAACAGGGATAATTTTGGAAGTTTTCCAAATATCAGGAAAAATATTTATTCTTAAAGATAAGTTAAATAGAATAAGTAACGTATAGATAAAACTTTCAATATTGGCCTTTACAATAAAAGCCGGAATCATGTCTAGACCTGCAGAACTATGAGCCTTAAGTGATTTAATATTATTTTCTATTTCATTATGAGTAGTGAAGTGTACCTTGATTATATCATGAGAAGTTGTTTGTCCGTTCAAAAAATTTATTTAAGAGATATCACCATTTTCATTAGAATAAACGCTCTAAAAATATTCTCTAAATGACTCGGCTACTTCAAAATCATTAGCGAGCTCTTTATTATCAAAAAACATTTTTGATTAGGACCGGCATTTGGATTCTTTTTACGGTAGTAGGACCAGAAATTTTTAGGATTTTGTCTAAGAGACTGTTCAATGTGACAAATATAATTTTTACGCTCAAAACGAATTTCAGACTTAATAATTTGTCTTGTAGATTTAAAAAGTTCAAAGTAAATGGAATTTTTGTATCTTTTAAATCGATTAAAATAGTACATTTTTAAGCTTAATATTACCAATGATACTCTTTGTGAACCAGGGTGGATACTTAAATTTACGTGGTACATATTTAGGAACAGAAATATCGAGAATACTGTATATGATTTTATAAATACATTAAGGGCCAAATTTATGCAGTGGTATTTGTTCAAAAAGTTCCAATTAACTAAAGACAAAAGTGTGTACAGCAAACCAAAGTTGGCTCTTTTAAAGTTATACGCCCGTACAACAGGGCCCGTGGATATCTGGTTGCAATTAGGGAATCTGTATTGTTCAAAGTAATAAGTAAGGCAGGATGGTAATTATCTTCAATAGATAGGGGAAACAGGGGTTTATCAACAGATACAATATGACAAGCAAGATTGACACAAGATCTAAAATTCTATTCATAAAATTAGCAATATTGTTCATTTGCATGTTAGACAACTTGAATGATCTTGACAAAGTATTTTAAATCTTAAATGCATTCCAAAACCATTGCTTTGTTTTGGTGACTCTTCCGGCTGCCAATTTATATCCTCTAAAAAGTTTTAACACAGCAGAGAACAATTGAATTAAGTTGATTAATTGAACAAGAATTTCAACATTAAAAGTCGAAAGGGAAAATTGCTTGATTATATGCGAAACGGAGAATGCATCGATTATTGCTTTCCTTTATGGCAAGATTTATTATGAAGTAAACTTATTCAAAACACCAGAAAAGTTAAAACTCATTACGAAAATAATTAACGAATAGCAGGTGAAGTCTAATGAGAATATGCTATAAATGGGAGTACACCTGAGGCTTCAAGTATTGATTTACGAGCTAGTTTAACACGTGATGATTCGTTTTGACAAAAATCTAGCTAACAATTAAGAGTCTTATATGGTAACAGACCTCTATACAATTCGAATGGGGAAATTTTTGACCCTGATTTTAAATAAAGTATACGACATGTACTCACGAAAACTTTCCAAAAAATACAGAAGAAAGTTATATTGCAAATTTATACTTATTAATAATAAAATAATTAATAAGTATAATTTTAAAGACATTAATTAGTTATCATTAAAACAAAATATTTTGTTTAGATATTTACGTGACGTTAGTGCTGCCATCTGTAGTTAGTCAATAATTACTAATATATTTTGTTTTAATTATAACTAATTAGTATCTTTAAATTTTTGCTTATTAATTATTTTAATGTCAAAAGAACTTTCTTCTGTATTTTTTGGTAGTTTTTCTTGAGTACATGTCGCTTACTTAATTTAAAAACAGGGGAAAAAGTTTCCCCATTTGAATTGTATAGACTATGTTACAACCGAGACTAATTTACTCTACAGTTGCGGTGGAGAAAGCCGATACACTCCACATAGGATGTATATGATGATATGGTGTAGTTTTTTTCCAGCTGTACATTATATAGTTTACATGCATGAAATGTTATAATAAAGAGTAAACGGTAATTTTCCAATTTAGCGGGCACAAGCAATAAAGTCGATAAAATGTAAAACAGCCGCCAAACGGAATATTTCCAATGGTTACCTTGAATCACCACATTTTCAAAACTAAATTGTATGAGTACATTGTGTTTTATCTTCGAAACATTGTGTTTATCGCAAAAGATTCCATTTGGTGAGATCTGCTTTCGCGAAAAATAAAATTTCCAATTAAACTATTATCTTTTTAACTACAATTTTATTTCAAATTAACACGTATGCAATGAAAAATTGATTAAGAAAATGATTGGTTTCATCGCCACAATAAAAAAGCTCATTTCTCCTTCAGCTTTAATGAAAGGTATGATGTTCCACACTAAGCCTAGCACATTGAGCAACTTAACTGTGCCAACGCATTGCTAGCATCTAGTGGGTGTTGAGGTTATTTAAAGTTGATAAATTTTAATGTTTGTAATCACAAATTTGCTATTTTAAAGTATTTGTTTTTGAGAATATTGTTCTGAAATGTATTATATGTTGTTAAAAACTCATTTCTGAGAGTTTCATATTTTACAGTGCTTAAATTTTAGACTCCAATGCATTTACTTTAGAGAATGCTGTTCTCACTATAAAATGAGCCTTCTGTTACTTAATTGAGTTTCATATTTAATGTGCTTCTGTTACAGCTTTGCCAAACTTATCCACAGTATTTTGTATGTTCCTCTGGCTCATTCTAGGAAAGGAGTAATGAACTGATGTTTGTGTTTTCATTGTTCAATATTAGTAAAATTTACATTAAATTTCATAGAAATAATATGTTGTTGTTGTCTCCTTTAGAACGGCTTGGAAACGAGCAAAAATATGTAGTTGTTATCTTTGCATAGCTATTAAAAGTATATTTTTTCAAAGTTCATTATTTGTTTAGAAAATACGAATTCGGTTTTGAGATTTATGTTTATTGCTAGAAAGGCTAGTGCATAAAATGCAGAAAAACCATGTCTAACTTTCTTAAAAATAAATTTTATTTTTTAGAGTCGCTTTCTATACTGTTGATTATAACAACTTTTACTCGTCTTAAGGACGTGTTAATAATTTACGTTGTTTATCGTTACGTCATTGTCGAATCCTTTTCTAAAGAAATCTCGAAATTAGAGGTTAACTTAAGGGGAGTCGGATGAGTGTTTGGTTCAAAAATTTCGATTTTCTGTTTTTCTTTTATTTTTAATCTGCATATCTATAGCTTTAATTTAAAACAAGATTATTGATTTTTGTTTAGTAGTTTTCGTTTTATAAGCATTTTACAGAAACTCTATATATCAGTTCTTACCTTTACCTTAATTTTCTTTTGCGTTTCCTGAACTATAAGGTTTTTCAACAATTAATAAAAAAAAATTCAGGAACTATAAAAGATATTTTATTTGTTTTATTATTTCTTCCCCATTAATAGCTCTTTGATTTAAACTGAGAAATTTTAAATATCTCTGCTAAAAAAAGTTATATAATTTTAAATCGGATTTTTTGCGTTTTTTAATAAATATTTTTAAAAAATCACTGAAAAAGTATTTTTTATACTGTGAAATATCCTCAGTTTAAAGGAACGTAAGGAAAAGGAACATGCCTCCTCAGAAAAAGGAACATGTAAGGAACAAAGTATAAAAAATTCATAATGACATGTCATATAGTTTCTGAGAAAAATCTTCCTAAAGTTAGTAAAATTAACATGGGCGAGATTGAACCATCCGACTCCCCTTAAGCTTCGTCGTTCAATCCAATCTTTCTACATCTTTATATTAAGTATTTTTACATTTTTAACTAGGCTATCCGATGCCAGATCGTGGTGTGCAAAAGCCTTTTGAAAGTCGTTAAGACTATTTTAACTTCTGTAGAATAAATTATATTAAATGTGTTTAATCACGCACACCTCAAACAACTCAAAACAATATTTGCTAAACTACTGTTTCAAACTACGGTTAAAATCACTCAAGTATTCCCCACGTTAAAATGCAATTGCTCCTAGTATGATGTTTTAGATACTTTAAACAAAAGAGCATGGTTAAAAATTAACGAATTAATCGAGATTAATTCTTCTGTGTTGAAATATAACGCTTGAAAGGTTTTCCTTGACTTTGCTCTCTGCCTAATTATTTCCATTAATAAACATTAATTATGTTTACAACAGTATTTTTGGTTCTAATGTGGTGTCATTAGGCTGATGCATATTATTTTAAAATAAGATCTGGCATTTCTATAAAAAAACTGATCAATGCAGTCCAATTACTTAGGGGTTTTATAATTCTTAGAAAAATGTCTAATTTAAAATTTATTTTATTTAAAATAGATATATTTGATTTTTGGTTTTATTTAAATTTTATTGCTAGAAAAGTTTACTTATATATTTTTAAAATCATCCTTAGTTTTACTTTTATATTTATTCACTCTTACCTACCTCACTTTTCTTTACTTATACGAATTATTATCTGCTTAGCTAATCAATGAATGTTTTTACTTTTACTCATAAAAATTTCTTATGCAAATATATAAACAGAAAATATATTTTGAACAAACAAAAATTTTGTGGATTCAACAAAATGTTTTGGTCACTGTAGCACCAACAAAAGTATTGTTGTTAGTGCCAATTATTTTGTTGAAATTATTTCGTTTGTTCAACTAAATGATTTTGTTGATTCTGCAAAATTTCAGTTGATTTTGCCAAATGATTTTATTGGTTCAACAAAAATGAAGTCATTTCCACCAAATGGTTTTATTGGTTTAACAAAGATTTGGTCGAAGAATTAACAAGAACGGTCTGTCGAAATGTACTCGCTGGCTTGTGGGGTATTTTCCACCAGCTCAAATACGTTTATAGTATGGATGTAATATGAACTGGGAACCTTCTCGGTGAGAAGTCGGTTAATTATGCACCAGGGCCTACTAAGATCCCAATAAAATGGAGGAGAAACAATGGGTCTTTCATTTCAATTAAAATTTAACTCCACCCTTCGATTTGCTAGCTGTCAGACGTCATGACATCACAGTTAGAAACAACTAATAGCAGGCTGAAGCTTACCTCGATCAAACGAGTTTTGTTAAGGCGAAACCACTCGCCACTTGTGAAAAGTAAAAATTGTTAATTCAACAAAATTAGTCACACAAAACACGCCAACAAAAAAATTATTATCACAAATACAAATATAAATACAAAATACAAAAATTGTCTACCAACAACAGACCAGAGGCCCAGCAAGGTTGGTCCAAAATAAATCTAATACATTACCAGTTTCCAATGACTGTTAAGTTTCTTAAAATCTTTTACTCTCTCCGAATGCACAACATAATCTGGTAAAGCATTCCACTTATTGACAACTCTAGTAAAAATTATGTTTTCTTACCTCCCTTCTAAAGCTCGATTTATACAATTTCTGACCATGTCCTCTGGTCCGGCTATTTAAGGTAAAACCTAATCCCTCCGTATATCCCTGTTTTATAAATTTGAATAACTGTATTAAATCAGCCCTAGCTCTCTTGTTTTCCAGGGAATACATGTTTAAAGATCTTAATCTGTTATCATAATCAATACCAGATAGACACTTTCATTTTTGTAACCCTATGCTGAACTTTTTCAAGCAACTCTATATCTTTTCTGAGGAAGTGAGACCAAACCTGAACAGCACACAAAACATTTGTTCAATGTTCACATCACAATAAAACATTTTTTCTGTGTATTAAGTTCTACATAGTCCTAAGCCGGGCCACATAAAAGTGGCCCGGCATAGAAGTAGGGATAACACAGGAAATGCTGCCAAGTCAAAAGCAATGCAAAATCATTGATTGTTTCGGTGTAAAGCCTAAACAGATGCTAGGCAAAATATTTGCCCGTATCTATGCCATCTTCCCCTGCGCACTGATCTGATCAAAGACTTACACATCTCGCACTGAGATCTGAACTCGTCAATAATTCATGTTTTTTAGCTCTAGTCTTGAAAAAAACCAAACCAGCCAATGGAAAACAGGTTTGCCCATTTAATTGTTTTGCAATTTTCCATTAAACGCTTGAAAATTTTATAAATTCCACTTGAAAGTTTTCAGGTGGCTTGACTAGTTTTCCCCGCGAAGCATCTCCCTGCATTCGTAGCTTCATGTTGGGGCCACTTTTATTTGCGCCACCCTATACAAACCTTAATCAAGTTATAAAAAGATATTTTCAATAGTCAAATATCTGAATTTTTAGAGACATACTTTAACTACTCGGTATAAAATCTGACTGTATTAAAATTTAAACAGCATCTCTCTCTCGTAAATAAAAATAAATAATAAGTATATATATTTAAAAAATACTGCAACAGACAGAAATATTCTATTCTAATCTTCTTGTCTCTTTGCCCTAAAATAAGAAAAGAGGCATGGAGTTCTATTTTTAGAGTTCTCTCCTTTGGACAATTCTTTTCTCATCATCTTCACATTATTCGGGAACGCGAAACATATTTAAAAACGCATACCTAGGTCCTAGGTGGATAAAAGATTGCATAAATATTAAAATGAAAAATGTATGCCTCTTATCACCTTTCTTCCACTGTTTTGACAAGATCTTTCCCCTTTTTCTGCCCCATACTTTTAGAATAAATTCCGAAATAATGGAATATATTCTTGGGAAAAAAGTGTCCAAGGGGGAATGTTCTTTGTAAAAGAAATTCTATTTTGCGTGAAGCGCGAAATATATTGTTGTCACAATGTCATTCTCAAAAGTTTTTGACAATTTTCGAAAGTAATATGATATTTGGAGAAAAAGGAGACTTTGGTGAAAATAAACATTGGGGCAGGTTTTTATGACAAAACTTTGTCTTTTTAAAATGATCTTTTGTTTTTGAAAATATCACATAATACTTTTATTATTTTTACATTTAATATTTTATCACGTAAAGTAATGATTTGGTTTTGTATGCCTCTTTGTTCAACCAAAAGGTTTTTGTTTTCATAAAACCATACATTTCCACTTTTTAGCACTGGCTGAATAGTTTAAAATTATTTGTTACGAAGCACTATACAATAAATTCTTAGAAGCACTTTTAATCAATCCAAGCGTCACACCAGTTTTTCACTTTTTTATGACTTTATGTTTGTTTGATTTTCTGCAGATGTAAAAATAAAAAAGCAAGCCTTATTATACGTATGCTTAGGGGAGACCGGGGCTAGTTTTCTCATGGGTTAAGTTTTCCACCAGGCCTTATACAAGAAATGACCCGCTAGTAGGAGGCGCCAAATGACCGCTTGATATATGAAGCAACCCGTTTTATATCACCCACAAGAATTTTTGCTCAATTTGTGTTGTAATATTGTCGTTAGAGCAGTTTTTGTGACTTTTTTAAAGTTGAGTGAATTTTAATGCTTATATTCAAACTTAAATCAAACGTACTATTATTAAACTTACAGTTTTATCATTGCGTATACTAAAAGGTGCCTCTCCTATCTACGTAACTCTATACATTCGTTTTCAAAATAATTTAAAATTCCACTCAAGGTTGTTGGTGATGAAAACATGTAAAGTAGTGTGGGAATTTCAATGAGAACACATGCCGGTTGAAGAAGTTTAAAACCTTTAATTTTCAGGTTAAAAATGCACAGGTTAAAATACTAAGTCAAAAACAAGTTAAAATATTGCAGGTTTGAGTAAAAGAAAAAAAGGCACACAATTGCTGACGCGGATCACAGAATTTATAGATTAAATCTTAGAATGAGAGTATGTTCGCTCTGCGGGCAAACCCAATCGCCACAGAGCAAAATAAGATGGAAAACTCACTGATCCATTTTTTTTGCGTTAAGTTCGAGTCAATTAGCAGATTCCAGACATGAATCCTGCGATAAAGACAACTTGAGGGTTATTTCAATTCGTATTCAACATGAATTCTACGGTTCACCTCTAGTTTTTCTCTTCCTCATATTTGTAACAAGACATATCATTGGCAAGAGGAGTCCGTGACGTGTTTATACTAAAGATATTTCTCACGTGTTCTAATTTCGAATCGCAGCGTTGACACATTGCGATCGCTTCTTTAAAAAAAATGGCTGAAGCGAAGAAAATAAACTATTATGCGAATGACACTGAAGTTTTAATAACTTTGTTAGTTCAAAAATATCAGGAATGATGAATAGAACCAAAGCCTTCATAATTACCAATATGTATATGTATAAATCTTTAACCAATAATATTAACCTGCTAATTATATTTTACAGTGGCAAATACTAGTATGGTTATAATATCCCTTTGTTATTTTATTTTATTACTAAGTTTGTAAGCATTTTTGTGCATAACTACCGCAGCACACAACTTTTAAAACAGTTTTAGTCAATTTAAAGATACGTTTTTAAATAGACTGTAAATAAAAATTATCATTGCTTATCTCAGGTACGTTCCTACGTCGAAATATAGTATCAATCCAAATCATGTTGAAAATGTATTTAACTATCTAATATGCTGTACTTCTACAATGAAAAATCTTATAAAAATCAATTATAATGGGCTCGAACTAAATAATTATAATCCCTAGTTTGAAAGAAGAACCCGATGAGATATGTTTGTTTTGATTTTGAACATTTCTCAGAGATATCCCTCTCAAAACCCACCGATATTGTTGGGATAACCCGCAGAGCAGATTCGGCTCCTTATCTCTCACTTTTTTCATAACTCGCACTTGTGAATAAGGAATTTGACGAAACCCAGCGATCTATCCCCCAGACGGGGAAACCTCCGGGTAACTCGAACTTGTGAATACGACCGTAAAAGGTTTGCTCTAAACTCAAATTTGTCTGCATAGTAATGATAAAGGAAGCTGAATGAACTCGTGCTATTCTGAAACACTATATGTCACTCTAAACACAATCAGGAATGGATGTAGTAGCCGAAAAGCATTCAGAAACTTAAATATTCCCTATAGATCGTGAATAATTACTCTGTAAAATAGTAATGTGTCGTGGTGAACCCAAAGTTTTGAGTAAATTAGCTTGTTTAAAAAAATGGCTGCACCAATCACACCAACTTTAGGGGACCCGGAAGGGGCCCGGATGGCCGAGAGGTTTGGACCATTAAGCTAGCAGTCTGCGCGCTGTAACGTGTGCGGGTTCGTTTCCCGCCTTCGCCCTGGGTGTACTTCCTTTCTCTGTGACAGTAAAAATTCTTTCTGTGTCTGTCTTACTTGACGAAAGCTTATAAGCGGGTCTCTGATCAAGCACACAAGCCGGAATATATATGTACCCTTCCCCAACTTCTAGAAAAGAGCATCAAAGTATAGTTACACAAAAGGGGAAGTTTTATATAAGTTTAAAGGGATCCAGATGATAATGACCTTTAATGAAATTATTTAAAATTGTTTGGTATAATAAACTGGCTATTTAAAAAAAGCAAAAATCTATATTCTCGGTAAACTCTTTTGGGCTATTTTAGTTTACGATAAATCCACGTAAAAAGTTTATTTTTTTTTCAAATGTGTTAAATCTTTAAAAAAAATAGTTGGAAAACTTGCCCGTCACTTTTTGGCAGTCTGGGCAAATTTACCCCGCATACGGGGCACGTTTTCCAGCTCAACATGCTTGCATAATTTTTGGAAAAGTAGTAATGCTAATTTTTAGATAAGCATGTGAGGAAGACAATGACATCTTGTTTACTTCAAAATAAATAAAAGTAAAAAATTTTCAATCAAAAAGAAGAAAACATGGAAAACTATCCCCGGTCTCCCCTATATTTAAGGGGAGTCGGATGGTTCTATCTCGCCCACGTTAATTTTACTAAATTTAGAAACATTTTTCTCGGGAACTATATGAGATATCATTATGATTTTTTTATAGTTTGTTCCTTACATATAGCTATTTGATTTAAACTGAGTATATTTCACAGTATAAAAAATACTTTTATATTGATTTTTTTAAAATATGTAATTAAAACCCCCAAAAAATCCAATTTAAAGCTATATAATTTTTTTTAGCAGATATTTAAAATTCCTCAGTTTAAATCAAAAAGCTATTAATGGGGAAGAAAACATAAAACAAAATATGTTGATATATTTTATAGTTCATGAGAAAAAAGTTCATAACTGTTGAAAATCTTTAAATTTCAAGAAGCGCAAAAGAAATGTAAGGTATAGTTAAGAACTGATATACAGTTTCTGAAAAATGCTTATAAAAAAACCTACAAAACAGAAATCGATAATCTTGGCTTTTAATTAAAGCTATGTATATATGCAGATAAGATTAAAAATAAAAGAAAACAGAAAATTGACATTTTTGAACCAAACACCCATCCGACTCCCCTTAAATATTTTTTCTTTGATGATTTTATCTTAAAAGTGCAGCTGTGGGGTTGGTTTTCAATAGATATGAGCATGAAAATTGTATCTAATTAAATGTGAATTTCATCGGGCATTCATTGTTTAAGGAAAGGGGTTGGAGGTATTTGGTAGCTTGGTTTTACACTGTAAAAAAGACGTTTTAACAGACAAAACTGTCAGCTGGTGCGGCCTTAAAATTTAAAGAAATATCTGTTAATCCTATATGACATTTTTTTTTAATTTTAATGCAAATTTTTTCTCTCTGAGGGATACAAACGTATGAACCGGTCACCTAGCTGTCATGTTTTCCAGCACACATCATTAAAAAAAATTATCAATGTAATATGTGTATTAAATTTTAAAATTTAAAGCATGGAGTACCCATTTATAATCATCTACTACTTAAATTTTCTGTTAATATTTTAAATTTATACCTCATGCAGTGAAAATAAGTTTACACTTCAGCCAATTTGCTTATCCCTCAGAGGGTTAAGTGATAAATTGTAAATAAAAACAAAATTCTACCTTCACCACGCGTCAAATATAACCCCCGCTAACCCCGGCGTGGATGCTGACTCCAATACAACCGAAGAATAATAATACCCGGTCTCGAACCACGAACAATCAGATATTAAAATAAAACAGAATACAACTCTTTTTACTTTAAAGAGTGCATTTTTACAACAAAAACAGTACAAGAAAATAACACAATTTTTCTGTAAATACAAAATTTTTCCAGTATAATATAACTGATTGGTTTAATTCTAGCTTCCACACTATGTTTATAACGTAAACAAGTAGGTTTGTAACAGAATCTGTCACTTAAACCGCTTCCACACAACATTTGTGCTCAACAGGAAACAAACTATTAATACACTTCAGAAAGAAATTCGGCAAGCAGAGCCTTTAGCTAGTTGTAATTAAACATTTAAACGATAAAATTAATTATTTTCATTAATCTTCGTTCTCAAATTTAATAATTAGACTTTATCGTTTGCTTAATTTGTTTGAAGTTCGAATAATAATAATGTAATCTTTTTTAATAAATATCTTTGTGTCGTCACAATTTACCATTTACATTTCTTTCAAAAATTCAGTCATTTATCGTTTGTTAAATTAATTTACAGTTCGAAAAGTACATAATTAGTGCAATTGATTCTTTAAAAATAAAAGCAAAACTTTGCATATTTTTTATGCCAAGTTAAAATTCTCTATGCATCTTTCTTCATACATATATAATAAACCATCAAAAGAACTCTATTGTGATATTACAACAATCCAAACTGAATAATATCACATAAATAAATATTCTTTCAAAAGCGTTTTTATTTTAAATAAAGTTTCTCGTACGTTTAACGAAATGGCAACAGTGAAAATATTGAATAAAAAATGGAATTTGCATGTTATTTCAATGTATATTAAATTTTTAGTTATTTAAATTTTAAATAAACTTCTACTTTAAATTTTTAATGAAATTTGGAATGTAGCCTAATCTGATTTTTTGCTTCAAAATAACGTATCCCACTTGTCTGTGCGACTTGTGGATGGCAACAGTGAAAATATGAATAAAAATGGAATTTGCATGTTATTTCAATGTAGATAAAAAATTTAGTTAATTAAATTTTAAATAAACTTCTAATTTAAAATTTTTTAATGAAATTTTGAATGCAGCCTAATCTAATTTTTTGCTTCAAAATGACGTATTCCACTTGTCTGTGGGACTTGTGGTTCTTTCTGTGAAAGTAGGTGACGGACAAACAGACGAACTGACGGACGGACAGACGGACAGACGGACTGAACGATTATAAAACCTTCCACTTTTTACGTTATAAACGTAGTGTGGAAGCTAAAAGTGGAAGGTATTATAATCGTTCAGTCCGTTTGTCTGTCCGTCACCCACTTTCATAGCCCAAACTACAAATGCTACGGATAAGTGTGATACGTCAAAAAATTCAGCGCATCGAAATTAGAATACATTGAAAATTTCAGAAAATAATTCGAATTCGAAGTACTTCAATTATTAAAAAAAACTGCAAAATTTAATGCTCATTTAAATAGCATACGAAGCCATTTTTATTAGAATTAAATCACCATTGCCATTCGCAACAATCGCTCGAGAAACTTTAATTCTTTTAAACAATAAATTAAAATAATTTTTTTGTGTGCCATAAATCAGTTTAAAATGACGTCAAATATATTTCACAAAGAGATTCTTTGATTGTATGTTGATATGAAATGTTTTCCTCCTATTTAAAAGCGAGGAATATTACATATTTTATTCTTTGAAATATAAATTATTTTAGCAAACGATAACAAATAATTATTGAATTTTCGAAAGAAAATAAATGAAACTAGCCAAATTTAGCGTGTAAATTTTTAACATAGAATTAAAGCTGTGTTTGGCGCGTTTTTTCCTGCTAAACACAAATGTTGTGTGGAAGCGGGCTAAGTGACAGATTCTATTACAAACCTACTTTTTTTTTACAGTGTAGAAGTTTGGTGTTTTCTTGGGTGTCATTATCAGTAATTTTTTAAGCATAACATCTTAATTCGACTAAACCTAGAGATGTTCTGAAACGAAAATTATTACTTTCATCTTAAAAATTTTAGTACCATAGAGAAAACTTTAAAATGCAACTGAAATTAGGTAATGCTTCGTACTGCTTAATAAAACCTACCAAAATTAGTGAAAGCATTTTATTCGCTAAAATAATAGTAACATTGAACGATCTTATAAAGTAACGTAATATACATAAATACTTTTATCTTAATTATCCAGTTCTCTTAAAGGGTATCTGCAGTTATTTTAGACGTACACTAAAAGCTAACAATAAATGTAACTCTTGGGTCCATTTCTACTCTTCTTTTCTTATGACATTGTGACTTTCTTTTCAAAAACTTTTCTTTTTTAGTTTGTTGCTGTCAGAATTACGGAAGAGGTTTGTTGAACAATTTCAACGTTGACAAAAGCGCTCGAAATACAACGCAGACTGTTATCGAATCTATGGTTGTAGGATTGGAATTTTTAAAAAAATACTTTTGACAAAATACAACCAGATAGGAATAATGAAAGAAAAAATACCACTAAAAAGTTTCAAAACTAAGTACTTCAGCTTTTGGAACTTTTTAGAAGAATGGCTTTTTTTAAAACATGATATTTACTCTAAATATATATTTTTTAAATGTATTACCAACCTTATGTTTCCTCTACAAGTATTTTATAATGTATTTAACGTTTGATGGAACTGACGTCGAACTAGAACTACACGTATGCAATATTAATAACGGTCTCTTAATTTTTTCCACGGTCTAATGATGAATTCGAAACATGATTGGTTGTTTAAGGCAGTGAATTATTTAATGTGCATCAGAGTTTTTGTTTTTTTAACTCTTAAAAAACTAAAACATTTTTGAGCCTCTAAAACTTTAGTTTAAGACTATATGAGGGCACATTTAAAGAATTATAACTGTTTTAGGTTTATTAAAACTGTTCAAATAATAACTTAAAATATGTCTTTCAACAATTCTAAACCACCCATAGAGGTAGGAAGGAGGTGTAGAGAGGTCCACCAGTTGAGAGAAATTGAAGCAGGGCTGTCAGGTTTTTCGAGCTACTGCGCTTAACATACTGGCAAAGAGGTATCCCAAGATTCACCGCTCTAGCCTGCTTCATTTGTGCGCTACTTCGCATATACAAGGACCTCTCTATTCTCCTTTATAGCTCTATGAAACCACCTACCATTTTGCATAAAATATATAAAAATACAATGCAATGTACAGAAACACATGGAATAGTAATTACGCCACATTTTTTATTATTAATGTACTTACACTAGAATAGAAGTTTTGTATGAAAACGTAATGCATAATTGACTAAAAATATCGAATTTCAGAGTAATAAAATCCAATTTAGATTATTAATAGACAGGAATAAAATTAAGATTTATTGATTGCCATATGCAGGCACGAAAATAGTTTTGTTCAAATGACATATTTCGTTCAATATTTAACTTGCCAAAATTAATAAGTAATTTATTATATCTTAGAATGAGATGTTTGAGTTTGAAAAGCGTAGCTTTCTAATATTTATAGTATGATTTAATGCTTTTAGTTGACATTAGTTGCAATGGTATATGGATTTGAATATGTTGCTATTGCAACTGAAGTTATTGGGCGTAGTATTAATGTAAAAGTATTCATGAAGGATAAAGTATTTATGGTTGATCGTTATGAATATAATCAAGATTATTTAGAAGTTATATATTAAAGAAGAACATTTAGATTTGGGAATTATATATACTATTGTAAATAATATGTATTAAAATGATATTCTTAAAACGACAGTACGCCTAATTACTTATAAATTAGAACACTAAATATTTACATTAAATAAACATAACGGACGTAATGGCAATAAATAATATAAATATCAAACAAAACAGGCAATAAATCATAGAAACAATGGCAATATTGGTAATAAATAATGTAAAAAAGTGGAAAATAAATAATATAGGATATGAGTAATATGATTATGCATTATAAATACTAAAAGTTAAAGAATTTAATGTTCAAATTAATGAAAATAATAAAATTCAACAAACAGAAATGAACAATTGGGTGATAAAATAGCACCAACGCAAGTCATACGATTATGATGCACGTAAAAGATCCTTTAAGTAGCTAATTGATATGGGTGCTTTAATAATTAAATATCGGCATTCTTGCAACATATCCACAGAGCTCTCAGATTATTCTTAATATGAGCATCCAAATTGAGGCACCAAGATGGTGCAACGGGCTCTCAGTTGCGGGGCCAAATCTGCAAAAGGCTGTAAAATAAAAAGAAATTAAGCAGTTTAAATAATGGGAAAAATTCAAACAATAAATGCAAAAAACCCAATAAGAATAATTCATAAAATGAATATAATGAAAACATAAAAATAGCAGAACAACAAACTAAAAATCATTCAGATTATTAAGAGTTTCCCAATTTCAATTTCAATCTTTATGATATTTAGAAATTTTTGTAAATTTCAAACTTCATTTTTAGTACATGCTCTTTTTTATTGCACATAGAAAAATTTCAATTCATTATTTTCGTTTTTCTGATGTAACTATACGGAGAAAATATATATTGTTCTTATCTAAACAAATAGATCGCGAGTATCATCTTCTCTAAATTCCGAGGAGCGTATTGGCTGCGTTACAATCGATATAACTACGAAGGACACTAAAACTTGAATACAAGAATTATGTTTGGCATAACAGCGTTCCTTGCAAAGCATTAAACTAGCTTTTTGGGGGTACAATTCAGCCCAAATTTACTCTATTAATTTACTAAAAGCCTATTTTTAATATAAAACATCGAATACATATTTTATGCTGAACGTTATCATGGTAATTCTTATAAGAAAGTGTTCTTATATTGAGATTCTTATGATGTATAGTTAAATAAGACAAATCTGGTAAATTTTGTTCCAAGCTTTGCTCCTTATTCAACCTTCTTCTAAATAAACTTCAATTACATTTAACTCAAACCAACATAGTATTTTTCGAAATTCTTTGTTCTGCTAATCCATTTGTGAAAGCCTTCTCTTTTAACGACACTGCTCGGCTGTCCTATCAATTTTTTATTGGGCACGTAACTCTAGCCCAGGGGCATCTTTCGTCCACTTGATATTTGGAAGAACTATTTCTGCAAAAATGTCACATTTGCCGAAGTATAACTATAAGATATAGGGTCTGGTCTGTTCATCGGCAATGTTTGATTATTATAAATTCAATTGGACGAAGTCGCCAATGAATGGACAGGATCTTTTTTTTTTTACTTCTAAGAATGTGAGTTTTGAAACTCGATTCTTCATTTATTGTCGCTTGATTGTCCAGGAATGGTTTAAGTTAAGATGTCTGATAAATATAGCACAGACATTTGCAAATCAAAATGGAGGCAAATGTGAATCTGGCTAACTAATTATTCAAGTCAAGTGAGTTTGACACAATAACTTGGCAAAAATAGTTTGATGAACAAACGCCGCAACAAATATATGGCGAATCACTATCTGTTTTGAATAATATTGAAGTTCGAATAATAGCAGTTCGGATAAATGAAATTCAGATAAATGGAGTTCTACTGCAATTGGATCGGTCGGATATTTTCTGTTATTTTATGGATAGTAAAAATCCAATGTATAGGTTATCAAAACATGCTTCCAAAATTTTTTCAATTGATGAAAGGTTTTATAGTAAATGAAAGGTTTATATTTGTGGCACCATTTAAGCAACTCCCGCTACCAAATTTGACTATCAGATTAGAATGAATCTGAGCTCTTTGTATATGTTAAAGTATGCCGAGATTTAATTTTGCCGAGAGAACACAAGCCAAATGGGTACTCAAGGAATCCCTTACATTCCACATAATCATATGACATGCATGAGCCCGATTTTCCAGTCTAGAAAACCTGACCATTCAACCGGGTTTCGAACCCGCAAACTTAGGTTTATGAGGCGGTCACGTAATACCTGTCAGCCACTGAGCTGCCGAAAGTCCATAGTGTAATTGTAGATTTATTAAATTACTCAATGTCTTTCAGAATACCTTAAATTCTAATAAATTTGCACATTTTACGGATAAAGTTAATGTAGATTAATTAATGATTGTAGATTTATTAAATTACTCAATGTCTTTCAGAATACCTTAAATTCTAATAAATTTGCACATTTTACGGATAACGTTAATGTTCTTTACCTTTAACAATTTAATAATCTGTTTCATAACTTTCCTCTATTATTTTTATTTCATTTTAATTAGGCATTACTGTTCTTAGATGTGACGAGGTCGACACCTGAGCGGGCACCCAACGGCACCCAGCGACATCGTACGCTAACGCCGTCGGGACTTTCGACACAGATTTAACGATCACGTATATCGCAGTGTACTCGGGCACCTCGGTGATTTTTAGAGGATTTTTTTCCACCAGCACGAATACGTCTATAGTATATATAGCTAGGACAAGGACATAACTAAGAACCTTCTTGGTGAGAGGCTCGTCGCTTGCAGCTCTCGGCCACCGGGGGCTCCCTAGATACATCCATTATTATCTAATTTTTTTGTATCTACAGGGTGGCGCAAATAAAAGTGGCCCCAACGTTTAGATAAAAATACGACAGAAATGTTGCCATGTCAAAAACCTATACAAAAACAGGTTTGCTAACTGAAGCTATTGATCGCTTCAATATTAAGCCCAAACAAACGCTGGCAAATTATTTGCCGGCAACCATGCTATGGTGTGAGAAGCTAGTTGAAATGAAATATAAACTAAAGGTTTGGAGATGTTTGTCTGTGCAAAAAAAAAACTTCCCACTAGTGATTATTTTGGTCGTTATTTATCCAAGAGAATCAGACCCTTTTGTTTTTGTTAATACAAAAAATTCTAAATTGATTGCAAGGCCCAAAATCCCGTGTTCGGACCCGTTTAGGAATGTTTTTTGGACTTGTTCAATACAGATCCTGTCTGACGCCATTTCGTAACTAATCGTTGTATAGTACTTTTTTTGTGTTCCTTTTACACCTTTAAATTCTTTAACAAACAACTAGCCACATTTTTTCAACGAATTCGTTTGAATAAAACTTTCTACAATTAACACTCTCTGCTGTACTGTGAGTTTCATCTACAGCTGTGAATTGATCAACTTACACCCACATTATCGCAACTCACACTGACGCACTACGATCTGAACTTTCCAATAGTCCATGAGTAGTTCTAATCTGATGCTATTCCAATCCAACCAATGCGAAAACAGGTTTGTCAAGTGAAACTATTACACGCTTGAATAATCTTTAATTTCCACTTGAAGGGTTTCAGGCGGGTTCAAGAGTTTTTCTCGCCAAGCATTTCAACGTATTCCTATCTCTAGACCGGGGCCACTTTAATTTGCGCCACCCTGTATAAAATTTCATAAACAATATGAGACATAACACACAAACAATTGTAAAAAAAAAATTCAGATAATCTATAGTATTTTGTAAAACTGTAGTCTCCGATGCAACGTTATCGCCATTGCGTAACTATCAACAATTTATAAATTTTTAAGCTGGACTTAACAAACAATATAAGCTGACTAAAATACACAATGTATTTATTTACAGACAATATATTATTTTGCTTAAAATAAATACAAGTTATCATTTGTTATTTTAATTTTTATTCGAAAAATTATTATTATCTTTTTTTAAGCAAGTCATTGGTTTAGACTACTATCTTTTTATGTAGTCTCATGAGGGATATAAGCTTCAAAACTGTTATTTTCGCCCGTTGAAAGCTGTCCCAAATAGGTTTTTATTAAAATAAATAATCTATTGTGAAATTCTGATAGAAAAAAATACTGAACGGGACACTTTAAATCTTTTAAACAAAATGTTGACTTGATGCTAACAGAAGAAAAACAATCATGAAATATTTTTTTGATATTTTAGATTCTTAAGCAGATTTTCAAAAACTGAATGGTAGCTGTTCACAAAACAGTTTCAAATGTATTATTTTACTCAAATCATTTAAAAGAGTCTCGATAAGGCCATTCAAGCTAAGTTATTGTTTAATGCAACATAAGAAATATATAGATAAGAAACTTTTTTTCCGTTTAGTAGATGTTTAAAAAATGTGCAATATGAGCGTTAAAAGTATTTATTAAAAAAAATTCTAGAATTTTTTTTCCTTTTTATCTTTCAACAATATTCAAGCAACATTTTAGATGACTTTAATTATAAATAAAAAAATAGTGTTAAATCGAGTATTTTTATTAACAATGGATAATTTTAAAGTTTAGACTTGCTTTTACCTCTAAAACTTAATTTAAGTTGTGTATTGATTTTTTTTATATAATTGTATCACATAAATTACCCACACTTCCATATTTGACAAAATTTTAAAACTACGTGTGTGGATTCACGAAAAAAGACAGTTCAGACTCTAGATTTATGAAGAGGGTAATGTGTTTATTTCATCAATGCCTCTTATAAACGGATATCATAAATTTAAAAAATGCAATCAGTAAAAGCTTTAAGTGATAAGGAAATCTGAACTGTCAAAAAATCAGTAAAAAACATAATGTTTATGTTACTTTTCTTCTGAATATTACCGTGTTCTTAAATCTCACTGCAGTTTTTTTTAATAAAATTATATCCCGATGTGTCAAAAGAAAAAAATTCTCTGTCAACAGATAAAATCTGCAACCCCTGATACAGATTGCACCTGTTGAGAATAGATTTTTCAGCTGGATTATGCAAGAAAATGTGTTATATACAATGCAATTCCGTGCCTGCGATGGTGCAGTGGTCAGTGTGACTGGCTCCTATTTTCAGCGAGAAATCATATATAAGTTACTAGCTTTATAAACCCAACGTTGCACGGGTAGACCCTTAATAACAGTGATTTTTTTATGTAAACTTTTATTTTATACCAATTGATACCTCCCATTCTGATTCCCCCTGCCATATTGCGCCCAGTCCCTCGCATGAGTTAGAGGGCTTTCTCATAGGCCCCGGTGTTCGCTTTGCATCGCCTAAATAGCTGCCGACCTAAAAGCGTACAGCCAAAACATGCCGAAGAATAACACCCTGTGTGGAGGGAGTTTACGTTAAATATCCTTCAAAGTGACGACCCTCCGTACGATCATGCCCTTACAATTTTCGTTGGGTGATAACTCAGGTGTCAGCTCGTCACTTAACTATGGCCAATAGCCCTCATGGGTAGCTCTCGACGATAATTCAAACAAACCCTAACCCATACAACTGCATGTGTATAGCTACCCTACCTTAAATTTTCAACTTCGCCAAAAGGCGCCAATTCCAAAAGTCAATCGGCCTTTATATCATAGCTGTATTAAATCGACAGTTTCATAAAAAAAGAAAAGCCTGGTCCAGTATTACAATTTCAAAAGATAATCAAAATAAATAAAATAAAATAAGGATTTTCAAATTACAATCTTACAAACTAAACTCACGTGCTTTTACATGTTTATATTTTATTTTCGTTCAGGCTGAAAGCGCTGAAATTTCTTTTAAATTGAAAATAAAAAAGTATAAATTCCAATCTTACTATGCTATTCCTATGGAGAAATCGGCTCACGTTTTGCCCTCTTACACCCGTTTGGGTTCGAAGTTCGAAACATCGCTTCTTGAATGACGCTAAATGACGCCTATGACATAAAAAGAATATTTTCCTAAAATTTGGTAGCTGTACCTCCAGTAGTTTTGACTGGGCGTTGATACGTGAGTGAGTCAGTCAGTCAGGACTTTGCCTTTTATAAATATAGATAGCTTAACGCGTTTTCTAGTTTTTTAACGAACCCAGCTATACAGTTAACACTCTTTTCTGTATTCCTTGGCAACGGGAAATTTTGTCCGTAGTATTACAGATATTTTCAAGGAACTTTGCTGAGAGAAATTTTCTGTTATATAACAGACTTTTTTTTACAGTGTGGTTCACGTTAAATACACGTTAGATTGATGTTGCATTGCTAACTAGTATGCTGTCCTCGTTACTTATCAGCGTTTCTATGTGACAATTTTTTTTTCACCTATATTTAAAACGTGATATGCCTACAAAAACACTCAAGAGTATTGATGTAGTGAAGCGTTAATGACTTAAAAATGAATACAAATAATAAATAATCATTGAACACAAATATTAAAACAAAAATGTGTTTTCGTTTCAAGTGGGAACACAATCGCTTTTTCCACACTAGCATCTTTTAAAAATTCGACTTGTTATCATTTTTACTCACCAAAATCCTGCCTAACACATTTGCTTCGCAATATTTTTGTTTCCGCGTAATATGTGATAGGAATATCACTATCGAACCCTTAGTTGTACGGCCGCCTGAGCCGTTTTAGAAGTGATAAGGGTTAAAACCACACAGAGATGCCAAAAACGTGCTACAACACCGCCAACATTTCCCCCCACACCGAATGCTTTGATTTCAGCGTATCCGACGCTGATAGGCGAAAAAGAGGAAAAGAAGGAAATTGTATTCCCTGCAAAGAGGGAAAAGAGAAGCGAAAACGAATAAAAGCAACGAATTTCTTGATAGTCCCTGTCCCGACGCGAATGCCCGGTCTATTTTTAGATCAGAAAAAGGATTCGCCCCCCCCCCCCCCACATTTTATGACGTTTTCATCGCGCATGCTCAGTCTTGACAAGCGCAACGTTGGCCTAATTTGATTTCTTTCCCCCCTCTCCCACCCACCAAATTCAAACAAACCCAGTAGTAATTCAATAAACAAAAGAAAACTCCTTTTCTCCATTATTTTATGTAGTATTTTTTTGTGTGTTGTTCTTCCTCTGATCTTCTTCTTTTATTATTTGAGCCGTTTCTTTTTCGTTGAGATCAATCAAATGAAATGCCAGTCAAAGACGGTTATCTTTGAATCGGTCAAAAAAAAAAGAACTAAATCAAAATGGTTTTTTTTCTTCTTCTTTGAAAGAATAGGGAGATGGACAGCCCCGTTCTGTGTTTTTAAACCTGTCTTTAAAGCGGAATGTTTGTTTTAGTTAAAATGGAAAAACGAAAGCTGATGGTTTTAGATTTGAAGTTTAGTTGTTTCTGTTTCGCCAATCACGGATGCATTACATTGAGGTACATGTTAAAATCCACCAATAAATCAAAACGAATGAAATATATTGGATTTTTTTATTAGTTCTAGTAGTGTTTAGGAAGTTATGATTCCTTGGTACACAGAGGAACATTTTCTTTGGTCTTTGAATTTCTCACTCCTTTTTTTTATTTAACGTCACAATAACAACTAATTGTGGAGAGATACCAAGTGTTTGCACCAGGATTTTTTTTATTTTAATTACAATTATGTGACGACCCTTTTCAAATAAATTCAACAAGTGATTGAAAATTAGTGATGTAAATTAAAATTATAAATTGAAGTTATGAAGTTATGAGTGAAGTTGAATAGATTGAAAAATTAAATTGGTCTGATTGCTTTAAATTAAAATAGTTAGATTATTAAATACTCAACTGGTATTTTTTTATTATATATAAACTATGATTTTTCGTTAGTTCGATAATATTTACTATATGCGCAAACTCTGAAGGTAAAATATTTTATTTCGTTGTAATATGAAATAACAAGAGAGAGAGAGAAAAACATTTTTAAAAAATCAACCAAATTATTATCTTGACTTTTATCACTTAATTTAAAAATTAATTCCTTCATGCAAATTGTATGTTTTATTTGTCCAAGAAGCAAATTTATTGTTTTTGAAGTATATAGTTATATATAAGTATAAAAATATGTATAAATTTGTGATATTATTTAAACTTCAGTATTAGTTCATTCCAAGCTTCAAATATTGGGAAAAAAAATGTATAACAAATGCTTCACATGGAAATAGTTTGTTTTGTAATGCTATAGTAGGATTACTAGCGAAGTTATCGTCTTAGTATTTCAAATTATATCATAACTAGCAAATTTATACCCGTTCTTCGCACGGAATAAAACGAATATCAAATAGATTCCAAATATGTGTACCATATACCCTGTTATAGGACCATAAACTTATTATTGTTTCCACTTGTTATAAATTATAAAATCCCGTTTCATTGCCTTAAAATTCCAAAATGAAAAATACGCTATAAAATGCACTCATAAATGTCATCACAATTCCCTCATAAATACATAAAACCTTTTAGCTCATTTGGCGCGTTTTGGAAAATAATTTGGCGAGAAAATAGATATAGCTACCCACACCCATTATACAGCTCTAACACAATGACCTTCGAACAACCGACCAGCTTATAAATTATTTATAAAAGAAATTGCCTATTTAACGAATTTTAGTTAATAATTTGGCGAGTTTGGCAACGTCTTTGGCGAAAAAATAAAGACATAAAACACTAATAGCTCTAGTGCGATGGCCTTTATTAACCATCATAGTTCAGTAATAGCTTAACTATACATTTATTGCTTAAATATGCATACATGCAGTCAACAGAAAAATCAATGAAAAAATCATCAAATAAACCCACAATAAAATCCGGGAATGGTCCTGGCGGAATTACGCAATTTGAAACATGTCAATTATTTATCAAATAATGAATTTAGTTTCTGAAAGTAATGGCAAAAGAATAAAATAAAAATTTTGAATTTTAAATGTTTTCGTTAAAAGTTTTATTTAATTTTTTCAGCCGATGGCATCAGGAAAGAGAAAAAATGATCGGATTTGAGCGAAAGTGGTGTATTTTTTCAGAAAATTCGAATTTTCTCTAAAAATGAAACAAATATGAAAAAACTAAGCCTCAGGTGCACACGTTAATATTAAAGGAAATCTATCTTTAAAATTTCGAATTTCTGAGGGCAGTATAATTAGGTCTTTTACGATCCGAACACAGACAAACAGACAGACTCTTTCTTTTATTATTATAGACTAGCAAATTTATACCCGTTCTTCGCACGGAATAAAAAAATATCAAATAGATTCCAAATATGTGTACCATATACCCTGTTATAAGATCATAAACTTATTATTGTTTCCACTCGTTATAAATTATAAAATCCCGTTTCATTGCCTTAAAATTCCAAAATGAAAAATACGCTATAAAATGCACTCATAAATGTCATCAGAATTCCCTCATAAATACATAAAACCTTTTAGCTCATTTGGCGCGTTTTGGAAAATAATTTGGCGAGAAAATAGATATAGCTACCCACACCCATTATACAGCTCTAACACAATGACCTTCGAACAACCGACCAGCTTATAAATTATTTATAAAAGAAATCGCCTATTTGGCGAATTTTAGTTAATAATTTGGCGAAAAAATAAAGACATAAAACATTAATAGCTCTAGTGCGATGGCCTTTATTAACCATCATAGTTCAGTAATAGCTTAACTATACATTTATTGCTTAAATATGCATACATGCAGTCAACAGAAAAATCAATGAAAAAATCATCAAATAAACCCACAATAAAATCCAGGAATGAAGACTGGTGGAATTACGTCACTTGAAACATGTCAATTATTTTTCAAATAATGAATTTAGTTTCTGAAAGTAATGGCAAAAGAATAAAAAATAAGCATTTTGAATTTTAAATGTTTTCGTTAAAAGTTTTATTTAATTTTTTCAGCCGATGGCATCAGGAAAGAGAAAAAATGATCGGATTTGAGCGAAAGTGGTGTATTTTTTTCAGAAAATTCAAATTTTCTCTAAAAATGGAACAAATATGAAAAATCTAAGCCTCAGGTGCACACGTTCATATTAAAGGGAATCTATCTTAAAAATTTAGAATTTCTGAGGGCAGTATAAGTAGGTCTTTTACGATCCGATAACAGACACACAGACAGACTCTTTCTTTTATTATTATAGATTTTACTTCTGTGTAAAATTATTAAGCAACTATCAGTTTAAGGGGAGTCTGATGGTTCTACACTCTTAAAACAAACGAGCGGTTTTAACTTAGTCTCAGTTAATTTCCACTCCTTTCCGTACCGAAAATGCACTTCCCCTATAGGAGTTGAATTCACTCTTTTTGCGGAGTGGGTAAAATAAATAAAAGAAAACAATGTACGTCCTACACTCTTAAAACGAGCGGTTTTTACTCAGTCTGAGTAAATTTCCACTCCATTCCGGTGCCGAAAATGCTCTTCCCTATAGGAGTGGATTTCACTCTTTTGTTTTAAGAGTGTATCTCGTGATGTTAATTTTACTAACATTAGGAACATATTTCTCAAGAACTATATGAGATATCATTATGATTTTTTTATAGTTTTTCTTTACATCATAGATCTTTAATTTAAACTGAGGATATTTCACAGTATAAAAAAATATTTTTACAGTGATTTTTTAAAATATATATTAAACCCCCCCCCCCAAAAAAAACCTATTTAAAGTTATATAAATTTTTTTGGAGCAGAGATATTTAAAACGCCCCAATTTAAATCAAAGAGCTATTAATCAGGAAGAAATAATAAAGCAAAACATGTTGACATCTTTTATAGAGAAAAATGTTCCTAACTGTTGAAAAACCTTATATTTCAGGAAACGCAAAAGAAAAGTAAGGTATGGGTTAAACTCATATGCAGAGTTTCTGAAAAAATGCTTATTAAAAGAAAACCACTAAACAGAAATAGATAATCTTGGTCTTAAATTAAAGCTATAAATATGCAAATTAAAAATAAAAGAAAATCAGAAAATCAACATTTTTAACCCAAACACCCATCCGACACCCCTGATGGCTAATATTAAAGACAATACTATCATTAAATAAAAAAATGTAAGGAAGTTTAGCATTAATGTAGTATGTTTAGATTTAGTAGTATGTTTAAATTTACATTAAACAACGACAGACAACGGATATATAAATACAAGAAACTGTAAAACAAATGTTTTGCACGTGCTGTCTCTTCTGCAAGATCGGCAATTACCATTTTTTTTGTGAGTATTTAAAAAAACCGCTTTAAAAGATACTTAATTGGTTGATTCCACAAAAATGCGACATGAACATATTTTTTTAAATTCCAACTAAATTATTATTTTTTGCTTCCAGGGGATAGAAAATATGTCAAATTTTATGAAAATAACAAGATATAATAATATAAATGCATAAATAATTTTTTATCGATAATTATAGTGAGACTAACTTTGAAACCGAAAATTTGTTATTTTTACCTTTAGTTTGATGTCCTTTAAAGTATTTAAATATTAATAGATTTCTGAAAAAAATATTTTCTTAAAGAATAGATCAATTTATGCACATAACACAAAATTTTTTATTGAAAACCTTTTAATTATTTTGCTATTTCTCCCAAACTTAGTGTTCGTCTCCATGTCATGTCTGTCACGAAAAACATGGATTTTTTGGAACACTTTTTTTCTCTTTCTATAGCTTAAAATAAAAAGTTCATAAAAAATTGAAAAATACATTTAAAATTTGAGTGAAATATAGAACATCAAACTTTGTCATGTCTGTCACATTTGTCATGTCGGTCACAATTAGTGTTTCATTGCCATTTCCACATAATTAATCTAGTCATGGTCACTATCACATGTGTGACGTGTATTCTCAAAGCAGTAAATAAAGCATTTTATTGAGTTGAGTTGTAAAAAAATGCTATTGCCATCTATACTTAGTTAAATAATAGTAAGAAGAAGCTGTAGTTCGAAACAAATGCAATGCTACAATGGTATATTATTTTGATAGTGATTATGCTGTTGTTGTGATCAGCAATTTAGTCATTACAAAAATTCAGGGCAATTCAGGTCAACATTTTAAACAAAAATGCACTATATTTTCAATGACATTGTAAACTTTCAACAGTCTAGCATTTCTTACCCTCGTCACATGGCAAATGATCTATTGATGGCATTGGTGGAATCAGAATTTGCAATATGGCCAATGAGTGAACGCGAAAAACGATGAAGATTTTCATGTCATGATAATAACAGAAATCGCACAAAACTAAAACAAGTAAAATATTTAGTATCACTTAAAATTAAAGGGATATTCAGTTTTGAATCCATAGTAGATCATGCAATATGGTATGAGAAGAAGCAAATACTAGTAAATATTACAGCTCCCACACTAGTCAATTCCACGGGGTTTAATAATTTTTTTTAATAATCTATTGTGAAACACATAACATAATACATATATGTTACATCAGGATGTAATCTCCAAGTTGTTATTAAAAAAAAATGAAGTGATATTTGAGAATAAATACTTAAGTTCATAGAAAATTTTACGCGTGTCATGTCTGTCACGAAACCTTGTCATTTCTGTCACGCTATTAAATATTTTATAACATTTTACTATTTACAAATTTGTTAAATTTTTTCTTTCTGCTTGACTTATCTGAATCTTATATTGATTCCCAAAAATTTCTAGACTTGACATGCATACCAATTAAGAGCAAATGGTAATAATATATGGTCACTCAAAATCTGTGTCCCAATTTTGTCATGTCTGTCATGGCATGTTTTAACCCAATTAATTCAATATATTTTCTCTTGAATGAAAATTTTAGTGTTTTTTTATAATCAAGACCTTTATTTGCATCACCCCCTGGCAATTTGTTACCAATCAATAAACATTTAGTGCTTAAAAGGGGGCAATAAAGTTTTTTAGGTCATGTCTGTCACGAATGGAATTAGCCAATTAAGAAGTTAAATTTAAACATTAATGAAATATTATGTTTAACTTTTCGCATTTATTTAAATTGCATTCGTCTTGTCGTACTGTCGAATGGAATAATTTTGGTCCTGGAGGATAACTTTCGTCCTAGCTTTTCAAGCTAATAACTTGTCATCAAATGCGCCCTTTAAAACATTGGTTGATGTGGTTGCCTTGTTTAATTAGTGGCAACTCTGCCTTTACTTATGAGTAAAAAATATTCAAAAAGAAAGTCATCACTAAGGTTTTATGTTTGTGCCCCATTCGATGGTAATTACTTATTTTTCTTTATATTTAGGTATGAATATGTTCCTGCCGTGGGCAGGTAAACTGCAGTAACTAGCCTAATAACTTGGACACCAATGTTGCAAGCACTCACTCTAACTTATCAAAAAAAACACGGAAAAAAGAATAATTATTTCAGAGCAGAAATGGTCTAATCTCGCTACAAATTTGTCTTCAAAATCTTGTAATATTTGTGTGAAAAAACATAAAAAGATAAACAAAATGCTTTAGAAGAACTGGTTTTTATTTACTAACCATTGCTAAATTTAAATTTTATCCTAAACCATTTTTGAGGTATCATAGATTCGAATATTATTTTATCTAAATAAATTATTCTGAGGCCCAGTGGCTTAGTGGTAGTGCTTCGCATTGCCACGCCACAGGTCCGGGGATCGAATCACAGATTGGGCGAGGTTGACCCATCCTTTCATCCCTTGAGTGAGTTGATAAAATGGCTACCAATCATGCTTGGGAATTAAACACTGGGGGTTCCGCGTGAGGATGACCACCTTACCGGGACATATGCCTAGCACCCCAGAGCCATAGGTCACGAAAGCTGAAATGGGCACGGCAGGCCTTGGCCCAGTAATGGGCTGTTGCGCCGAGGAGTAGTAGTAGTCTTAAACCATTAAATTTTTTTAAAAAGCCTTCCTTTATATTTGCTTTTGTTGTTCATAAAAATAGGATTACATTTTTTAAATTGTGTGGGTTTTTCCAAAAGCGCCTTGTAACATCTTAATGCAAAAAACAACATTAATAATTTAAGAAATCTTAGATTAATGTAAAGAGAAGTAAATATATAAAGCTTATGTTTATAACAGAAATTAATATCAATAATGCTAAATATTGCTAGAGTTTTTTAAATCAAGAATGCAGCATATGTTTGTTTTAAATTAACTAAATTTTTATTAAATTTCTTGCTATGAAACATTTTAAATTTAGCGATACTTTATATTGAATACAGAAAAAACAACATAACATTGTTAAAATATACTTCGGCTTCGAAGAACTGTAGAGTTCATAATAACAATTTAAATTTATTGGCAAGTAAAATATCAAAAACAATTTACTTAAAAATAAAATAATTTACCAAAAACCAAAATTTTATATCCAGCCAATCTTTCAAAGAGGTTCACCCTCATAAATTGCATAAATATCAAATGCACTAAAACACTTATATTTTAATTTTCCGTCTTCTTTAATCCAAACCTTAAGAAAACTCAGAAATGTTCAATTTCAGTATGAAAGGAAATTTTATAAAGCATAACACTTAAACTTAATTCGAATTACATTTCTTCGTATTATATTTTCCAAGTACTTTGCAGCTGAATAGAGAAATACAAAAATAGTTTTAACAGCTTAAGTAAACCCGCGTCTATTGCAAAGAAAGTAAATATGCGAAGCTTATAGTGCTCTCATTGCGTCTAGACATTTGCTTTTTACGCCTCAAATAAGACTTCTTTTTTTCCCGACTTAACACCAAAGTTTTTGATGTTTTAGATTCCAAAAACGATATTTTTATAAAAACACGTTTGAGGAATCTTTTAAACAGATGAAATGAATTTAATTTGCGAACCTACTTTTGAAAACTCGTCCAAAACGTGATAATTTTATTGTAAACGTGATAATTTTAATAAAAAGCGATATAATGCTGATTTTTTTTAAACTTATCAAAAGGACACTTGCTTGAAATGATTTTATATGCATGGTTTAAAAACAGGTAGTGGTATTTTTTTTATATGAATTGATTTTTTTGTATTTTCTGGTAAGTTTTCTTTTTATGCCATTTAAAATCCGTTCTAGTTATTGCAAAAAAATAATAATGGGTAAAGTAAATTTCTAGAAAAAATTTTTTAAAGAGTTTTATTCAATTTAGGCTTTCTTAATTTTTTCAAGAGGGCAATTTTAATCAAAATGCAAGAATAAAAAATTATTTTTCGTATTGATATTAACTCTTTCAATTTTGTATATAAACCTGAATACCAACAATAGCTGTATAAACCTGGATATTTCAGCTCCATGTAAGACACGTGCCGTAGAAAAAAAAAGATTTCAAAGAGCAAAACACTTAAACTTCAGAGGGAATGGGTGCGCTGGACCGCGGGTTTCCAAAGCAAAGTGCATCAATGTTAATCCAATAGAGAAAAAATATTTTCTTTGCCTTATTTCTCCGGCTGTATTGAATATTTTTACAAACGGATTCTTTATGTGATACATGTAGCTGACTTACAGGTCCCGATAATCCCACTTTTTGAAATTGGTTCGAATATTTTTTAATAAATAATTTTACACAAAATATTCGAAGCAATTTCAAAAAGTGGGAAGATAGAGACATGTAAGTTATCTACATTTATTATTAAAAAAAAGTTTGTAAAAATATTAAATACAGCCGGAGAAATGTGCCAGAGAAAATAGTTTTTCTTCCCATTGGATTAACACTGAGGCACTTGAGTTTGGAGACCCGTGGTCCAGCGCGCCCATTCTCCCTTAAGAAGCATTATATTTATACGTCTTATGTTGGACATATGCTTTGTAAATGAAAACAAAGATAAGTAGATTGTGAACAGTGATCATCTTAAGTGTAGACTTGCATCAGCAATTTATGATGAAAATAAATCTGTACAGCCTAAGCTTTCATTGCGTCTAGACGTTATATATATATATATATATATATATATATATATATATATATATATATATATATATATATATATATATATATATATATATATATATATATATATATATATATATATATATATATATATATATATAAAATATATATATATATATATATATATATATATATATATATATATATATATATATATATATATATATATATATATTATATATATATATATATATATATATTAATATAATATATTATTATATAATATATTTATATATATATACTAGCACATTTATACCCATTCTTCGCACGGAATAAAAAAAAATATCAAATAGATTATAAAATATGTGTACCATATACCCTGTTATAGGATCATAAACTTATTATTGTTTCCGCTCGTTATAAATTATAAAATCCCTTTTCCTTGCCTTAAAATTCCAAAAAGAAAAATACGTTATAGAATGCACTCATAAATGTCATCACAATTCCCTCATAAATACATAAAACCTTTTAGCTCATTTGGCGCGTTTTGAGAAATAATTTGGCGAGAAAATAGATATAGCTACCCATACCCATTATACAGCTCTAATACAATGACCTTCGAACAACCGACCAGCTTATAAATTATTTATAAAAGAAATTGCCTATTTGGCGAATTTTAGTTAATAATTTGGCGAGTTTGGCAACGTATTTGGCGAAAAAATAAAGACATAAAACACTAATAGCTCTAGTGCGATGGCCTTTATTAACCATCATAGTTCAGTAAGAGCTTAACTATACATTTATTGCTTAAATATGCATACATGCAGTCAACAGAAAAATCAATGAAAAAATCATCAAATAAACCCACAATAAAATCCGGGAATGAAGACTGGCGGAATTACGTCACTTGAAACATGTCAATTATTTTTCAAATAATGAATTTAGTTTCTTAAAGTAATGGCAAAAGAATAAAATAAACATTTTGAATTTTAAATGTTTTCGTTAAAAAAAATAAATAATAAAAATTAAATAAACTATTTTTTAAAAACAGCCTATGCTTCAAAATGTATTATTTTTTGGATATGTTTATTGAAGGGTGCTTCTTTGTAAAAAATAGTTTAATCTGCATTGTCAGTGATAAAAATACTGGATTTAATTTTTTGGGTACCGTGTCCCCTTAAATCATAAAACCAAGTGTTTTCATTATTATTATTATTTAAAATTAATTCAATGAAGAGACCATAATTAAAAATGATAATTACTTAATTATAAAAAAACAAGTAGGTGTGTAACAGAATCTGGCACTTAACCCGCTTTCACACAACAGTTATGTTTAACAGGTAAAAAGGCGCCAAACACAGCATTAATTCTATATTAAACATTTACATGCTAAATTTGGCTAGTTTCATTTATTTTATTTCAAAAATTCAATAATTATTACTTATCGTTTGCAAAAATTAATTTATATTTCAAAGAATAAATATGTAATATTCCTCGCTTTTAAATAGAATGGAAATATTTCGTATCGACATAAAAAGAATCCGTAGTGAAATATATTTGACGTCATTTCAAACTGATCGATGTCGCAAAAATAAATTTCTTTTAATTTATTGTCTAAAGGAATTAAAGTTTATCGAGCGATTGTTGCGAATGGCAATGGTGATTTAATTCTAATAAAAATGGCTTCCTATGCTTTTTAAATGAGCATTAAATTTTGCAGTTTTTTAAATAATTGAAGTACTTCGAATTCTAATTCTTTAAAATTTTTTTCAATGTATTATAATTTCAATGCGCTGAATTTTTTGACGTATCACACTTGTCCGTAGCATTTGTAGTTTGGGCTATGAAAGTGGGTGACGCACAGACAGACAGGCGGACTGAACGATTATAATACCTTCCACTTTTTACGTTATAAACTTAGTGTGGAAATTACTATTCTATATTTATTACTAAGTACGAAATCGAAAACAAAAACATATTTTTGAAACCTTTTTTTAAATATTTTATAAATACACACATAATAAAGAAGTCTGAACTAGTTAAACCAAATTGTAGTTCATTTACAAGGCGCTTGTGTGATCGTTTGATCCGTACGTATTTACTTCTCTGATGACGTAGCTTCAAAAATATTTTGAGATACTTTTGCCACGTGTGGTTTAATTTACTAATCCGCTGCGTGGGAGAGGTTAATTTTATTTGATCTAGGTCATGACGAGAGAATTCAGCTGCTGTTTAAGGGAACGCGGTACCCAAAATTTAGAGCTGCCCAGAAAATAATTAAACACGCTCGAATGCTGTGAGCTAAGGATATTGCAAAAAAGAAGGTATCCTTTATAATGAAGGAGGTTTATTGAAAATGATATAGTGGTTTGGTAAAATGGTTTTTGAAATTTTATGTTGATTTTTAAAATTTTTAATTTTTTTCAGCCTATGAAAGGTTAAGGCTTTTAACCCTAACGCTTTTAGGTAAATTAATGTAGAGCTTCAATTGTTTTTCCTGTGTTGAAACATGCGTTTAACAAAATTTGGTATGGGATAAGGTCTAGTGTGATTGGATTAAAAAAATGAAGTTGAATATTTATAAAAAATATAATTTTATGGCTATTTTTATATATAAAGCTACATAACTATTTTTGATTAACTGACAGCTCAATATCCATACCAACTTTTATTAATAGATATTGTGGGAACATTTTTCAATTAAAATTCTTTAAATTGTAGAAGGAGTAGCATTTTGAAAAAAACGTTAAAATAAAAAAAAAATTAGTTTTTAAAAAAAAACCTACGTTTCAATATTGATCATTTTTTCGTATATGTTTATTGAATGTTAGTTCTTTGTAAAAATAGTTTAATTTGAATGCTAGCTATAAAAATACTGGATTTAATTTTTTGGGTACCGCGTCCCTTTAACCTAATAATTTGAGGGGCATAACTACACCTTTCAGAATTATATGTTTTAAGGGAAGTTAACAAAAACTGGTTTACATTTCTAAGGATAAGCACAACCATAAATGAATCGGGGAAAATGGCAAAGTAAATAAAGAAATTAGTTTTTAGACAATTGATTAACATTGCGAAAATGATTTTAAACAATTGATTTATAGTTCAAACCTAGGTTTTTTTTAAAAATTGATGCATCAAATTCAAAACTATTAGGTTTTATGTAACAAAACGCCAAAAATGCAAATAATTAAAAAATAAAACTATATTAAAATTATATGTTTTTAAAACAATGTAAAGTAAACATTCCTTGGTTTGACAATTTAGAGTTCCAAAAATGATAAAAATATCTTTATTTTGAGAAAATTTCCTCTTACAAAAAAATATATAATTTTCGTCAAAAACGAAAAAAAAATGAATCGTGAAAGTCGAGAATACCAAGAAGGAAGTTGTGGAGTTTTGGTATTCTGAGGTTTAAATGAGGGGAGATCGCCTTTACAACTTTAATTTAAAATATACAACTTGTTTCACACTTTGTTGGTGTTTTAAAAGAGAATGGCAAACATTCGAATCAATAAAACTACACTCTTGAAACAAAATAGTGAAATCCACTCTTATAGGGGAAGTGCATTTTCGGCACCGGAAAGGAGTGGAAATTAACTCAGACTGAGTTAAAACCGCTCGTTTTAAGAGTGTAGGACGTAGATTGTTTTCTTTATTTCTTTGACCCACTCCGCAAAAAGAGTGAAATCTACTCCTATAGAGGAAGTGCATTTTCGGCACGGAAAGGAGTGGAAATTAACTCAGACTGAGTTAAAACCGCTCGTTTGTTTTAAGAGGGTACGTCAATTTAGCTTTTTGCGTCATAAACGCATTGTGATTGCTAAAAACCCCTTTTCTTTCTTTTTGACTCACACTCCAGACTGTCAACCCAATATAAAAGTCACAACTTCATTCTGCAACAGTTGAATTACAATGATATTTGTAATGGCAACAAACATCATCAAGAAA